>CBVK0101316546.1:0-19100 GCA_900067695.1 Picea abies | reverse complement strand
ATCTAATATATTGGCAGTTGATAAGCTTAGGAGTAAGGCTGATAGGGACAGAAGAAAAGGTAAGTCTGAAGGTTCAACTTCTAGTTCTTTTGCTTCCCCCCCTCAAATGGATGAAGTAACCAAACTACTAAAGTCTCTTTCTTCTAGAATGGAAAGGGTCGAATTGGAAGGAAAGCAGAGCTATAGGAATCCCCCAAATACTAATAATAGAGGTAACTTTAGGAGACCTACTAATGCCCCTCAGACCATCCAAAGAGATCAAATAAACAAAGATAGAGATGACCATAAAGTTCAGGCTCCTTTCCAAAATAACCCTGTTACTGACAAAGAAGGAGAGGAGGAAGAGCTTGACCCTGAAATTCATTGTCTTGGGGACACCTCCTCATTTCCTCATTTAACCCAAACTACATATGAAAAGTCTCTCATGGATAGTCAATTAAATGAGTTGAGCAAAGGGGAAAAGACCAGCAACAACCCAAACATGTATAACCTTGGGTCTAAGAAGAAAGAAGGAAAGCTCGATGTTCCTAATCAGCCTACTAGAGCAGAGAAGCCTGCTAAAGAAGTGGCAGACAGAAGCAAAGAAAAGGAGGTACAAAAACCCCCACCAGTGGTCAAAGGTCTCGTCCCAGAAGTGAAGTAAATTCTGAATCCCTCTCCCTTTTTCAATTTTGACCATGAAATCCAAAGGCTTAGAATTCCTATACCTCTTTCTAAATTGGTCAAGCTTGAAGATTTCAAAAAGAGCCTCTCTACACTATTGCAATCTGAACCTACGTCTAATCCCACAGAATCAGTGAATTTGAAAGATCAAAAGATAGTTGTCATATTAGGACCTTTGGTAGAAGATAGAGACGATTCCTCCCCTCCCTTCTACACTTCATTGAACATCCATGATAAGGTGTTTCATAACTTCTTGATGGATTCATAAGCATCCCACAATCTTATGCCTAAGATTGTCATGGAGGAACTTGGGTTGGAAGTCACAATAACTTACCACGACCTGTATTCTTTTGATTCCAGGAAGGTGAAGTACCTTGGGGTTATCAAATACATGGTTGTGTCCTTGTTCCAGCTGTTGATGAAGAGCGTAGTCATGGATATCATAGTGGCTGATGTTCCCCCTAAGTTCGGAATGATCCTATCTAGATCTTGGATAAAGAAACTAGGGGGAACCTTGCAGATGGACCTTTCATATGACACCATTCCTGTGTTCGGGGGTGAACAAAGGAGACTTTACAGGGAAGCACAACTCGCGTACATCATCAGTGATGAAACAAACCCCATCAACCATCCTATTTTTTCTTTGGAAACTAACTTAGGATCCAGCATGTTGCAACTCGCAAATGATTCTGAAGCTCCTCTTGAAATCAGAAAGCAACCCATTTCTTTTCGTGAAATACCTCCCCCAACTACTTTTGTGTGGAAGATATTCTTTGACGGAGCCTCTTCTAAGGAAGGGGTTCGTGCTGGAGTGGTTTTTTTGTCACCTTATCAAGAGGATATACCCTTGTCCTATAAACTAGAATTTGAAGCTACCAACAATGTGGCAGAGTATGAGGCTCTTGTTTTGGGTTTAAGGGTTGCAAAAGACTTGGGGATTGAAGAGCTAGCAGTATTTGGAGATGTTGAACTAATTGTTCATCAGGTCAAAAATATTTATCAAGCCAAGCACCCTAGGCTTAAGACTTATAGAAATGAGGTTTGGGACCTAATTGACAATTTCTTCTTAGCTTTCAACATTTCATTTATTCCAAGAGAGGAGAATACTATGGTTGATTCTTTGGCTACCTCAGCGAGACATTTCAAAATCCCGCTACCACCTAAGCTCAGGTATGATTTTGAGGTAAGATATAGGCCCTCTATACCTGACAATATCAAGCATTGGAAGGTGTTCGAGGATGATCGTGAAATCAGAAAATTTCTTGAGTTTGTCGATGAGTTCTCTACATTACACATTGATCAGGATCAGGATCCCGAAGGTGACCCTCACGCTGATGTTTTTTTAAATAAAATTGCTAATCACCATATTATTCAGCTGCCTAACAACCACATTCCCAAGGGACTAGTTCCTTTAGAAAGATTGTTCGATGGGAACGATGTAGCAGTAAAGTTTAAAGGCCCAACTGAGGATGCTGAGGTAGCTGAGTGCAATATTGGTACAGAGGAGGATGCAAAGTTTGTCAAGTTGTCAAACAACCTGTCAAGAGAGCAGAGAGTCGAGTATACAGAGCTATTAAAATAATTTTCTAATGTGTTTGCTTGGAACTATGAAGACCTCATATGACACAACTTTCATTGAGCCTAAGATCCCATTGAAAGAGGAGGCCAAACCATTTAGGCAAAAATTAAGAGAAATAAATCCTATGTTGTTGCCTATTATGGAAAGGGAGGTAAAGAAGTTGTTTGACGCCCAAATCATTGTCCCTTTGAGATATTATGAATGGGTGGCCAACTTGGTTCCAGTAAGGAAAAAGAGCGGAGAAATCAGACTCTGTGTTGATTTCAGGAATCTGAACAGAAGCTCTAAGAAGGAAAATTACCCTTTGCTGAAGATGGAACACATATTGTAGAGGGTGACAGGCACATCCAGGATCTCCATGATTGATGGATTTTCTGGCTATAATCAAATCTCTGTCCTGCCATAAGACAGAGAAAAGACAACCTTCATCACTCCTTGGGGCACATTCATGTATGCCAAAATTCCCTTTGGATTGATGAACGCAGGAGCAACCTTCCAACAAGCCATGGACATCACCTTCATTGGAGAAAGAGACAAATTTTTGGTCATCTATCTGGATGACATAAAATTATTCTCCAAATATGATAAAGAACATTGTCAACATCTGAGAAAGGTCTTCTTGAAATGTAGAAGGTTTGGTCTCTTCCTAAATCCCAAGAAGTCTTTATTTTCCATGCAGGAAGGAAAATTGTTGGGACACGTTGTATCAACTCGGGGGCTTAGGATTGATTCAAGCAGGGTAGAAGCTATTCAAGCCTTATCACTTCCTAGATCCAAGATAGAATTTTAGTCCTTCCTGGGAAAAATCATTTTTCTAAGAAGGTTTGTTTCAAATTTTGTTGAATTGGTGAAGCATATCACAACCATGCTCAGGAAAGGGAACGAAGTAAAATGGACTGTCAAGCCCAGAGAATCATTCAACCAAATTAAGAAGGCATTGACTAAGGCACCTGTGTTGATCAGTCCTGATTATCCAAGGATTTTATGATTTTTTCCTTTGCTTCATTTGATATAGTGGCAGTTGTTTTACTACGAAAGAATGATGTAGAGTTGGAGCAGCCTATTTCTTTTTTCAGCAGATCCCTGAGAGATGCAGAGGTCAGATATGACATCATGGAGAAGCAGGCCTATGCTTTGGTGAAATCCCTCAAATATTTTAGAGTCTATGTTCTACATTCAAAACTCATTGCATATGTTCCTCCAGCTTATGTGAAGGACATCCTCATCCAACCCAACATAGACAGGAGGAGCAAGTGGATTTCTAGAATCCTTGAATTTGATCTAGAAATAAAACCCACCAAGCTAGTTAAAGGCCGAGGTTTAGCCAAAATTTTGGTTGAATCTAATTGTAAATATTTGGAGGTTAACTTCATCAACGCTTGCTCAAAAAACCAACAGGGTAAAGTGTCTGATAAAATCCCTCAAGACAATCCTCCATTGGTAGAATGTGCCTCGTACAAAGACATTATATATTTTCTGCAAGAGGTAAAGCACCCTGATGGTATGGGAAAAAGCGAGGCAAGAGATTTAAAGCTCAAAGTAGTTAGATATTGCCTTATTGACCAGGTCTTTTATTGGAAAGACCCTCTAGGAGTGCTTCTAAGATGTTTGGACCCACAGGAGGCCCAAAAAATTATATTTGATTTTCAAGACAGCCTTTGTGGGGGACATCATTTCTAGAGGACCACACCTTATAAAATTCTCAGGGCCAGGTACTATTGGCCTACTCTATTCACCGATGTCTGTGCAACGATCACGACTTGCATCAAATGTCATAAATTCTCTGGGAAGCAGCAGCTCAAGTCTCTTCCATTGAAGCCTATAGTAGCTTTAGGACCTTTTCAGCAATGAGGCTTGGAATTTATTGGGGAGATTCACCCTCCTTCAAGTGGTCAACACAGGTGGATCTTAACTGCAACAGATTATTTCACCAAATGGATAGAATATATCCCCACAAGGAGTGCCTATCACAAGGTGATCATTGGTTTTCTTGAAGATATTATGGCAAGGTTTGGTTGTCTGAATAGAATCATCACTGATAATGTTGAATCCTTCAAGGTTGAACCATTGATCAAGTTTTGTGAGCAGTTCGGAATTGCATTAATTCACTCTACCCCCTACTATCCCCAAGACAATGGGTTAGTAGATTCCTCTAGCAAAAGCCTGATAAAGATCATCAAAAGAATGCTAGAGGACAATAAGAAAGCATGGGATTCAAAGCTCAAATTTGCTCTGTGGGATGATAGAGTGACAACAAAGAGATTCATGGGCATCTCTCCTTTCCAACTTGTATATGGGACTGAAGTAGTTTTTCCTTCTCAACTTGCCTTGCCTGTGGTCAAATTCTTTCAAGACTGCCATGGAGAACCTGACGATATGATCAGAATAACTCATCAGCTAGTAGAATTCCATCATACTAGAGAGTAGGTGATGGATAGAGCGCATGACCGTCAGCAGAAAATCAAGCAAGTCTTTGACAGGAAAATAAGTAAGGATGATTTCTAGCTGGGGGATCTAGTACTCAAATGGGATGCACCTAGACAAGACAAGGGAAAGCATGGTAAATTTGAATCCCTTTGGATTGGACCCTTCAAAATTTCTTAGACACTTTCAAATAATACTTACAGGTTGCAGAATTTGGAGGGTAACAGAGTTTTTAGTGGCCTTGTAAATGGGCACTTCCTAAAAAAAATTGTTGTTTAAATTCGTAGCCGACATCCCACCTTTGTAAATATCGTTCTTGTTTTATGTTTATTTATTTTTTAATAGGAGAATCCATAGCCCAAATCTAAGGAACTAGAACTACTTTATTGGCAGCTCGCAGGGAGCATGCAATCCCCTATGGAGCCAAATGTTATCACATAAAGTTGTCAGAGTCTTGTGAATTTGGAGTTTTTGACTAAGTTTGTAGTTTTACCTGTCTTTCCTCCTTTTACAGACCCAATAGTAAGGTTTTTTCCTTTCATCTTATAGTTTTCCTTCTTTTTCCTGCCTGAGAGGTGTCAACCCTAAGCATTTCTATTTTCTTTGAGGTCGATCACTTCTCTCTCCTTGTTTCTATCACTGATCCTTTTTCTCTCCCTTGCCCTCAGCCAGTCATCCAAGTATTTGTTTACAGAGACCGCAACCATAAGCACAAGCGCAACACTTAGAGAAGTCTGATATGGACTTGAATTGAGTGAGTGAGAAAGTTTAGTTTGGTGGAGGAAATTTCATCTCGAGGTTCGAAGATTAACGACAAATTATAAGCACGAGAATCGGGATTTCAGAATGTTGTCGAAGTTATTTGTAAAATATCTGAATCCCTGAAACCCAAAATTAGCAGGAGTCGTTCGATCCAGCAAGACATGTGGCACCAGATCTGAACCACAGAGAAAGTCATTTCGGGAAAATCGAAGTAAGGAGTGCGCAGATTTCTCTAGTTCCGAAATGTCGAGGTCCCAAAATTTCGATATTCATCTGGGTCGTCCGATCTAGCGGGGACGCGTGTCACCCGATCCGAGAGATCGCGATTTCGCAACTCAGAGATTTGAGCATGGAGCATGACACGAAGTCACTAAACACAAAATCATGAAGCGCCTGGGAATTCGGCCTGTGGTCACTACCCACAGTCATATGGAAAGAGGGCCTATAAAGAAGGGCATGCACCTATTGGGTGGATGGAGACTAAGATTATTTGGGGAGACGATCATGGCCATCAAATTCGAAGTAGGTCCGACCGCCGATCTGGATGGGCCATTTCGCAAGATCAAGTATCGGGATATTTGGAATCGAGTGGAGTGAAGATTCCCAAAATGCGAAGTCTCGAAATTTCACAAAAAGAAGCCCCAGGTTATGACCCGATGCCACATGAAGCGATGGAGAGGAGCTACTCTAGAAGCCGAGGGCACCCGTATTTTCATAGGGGAAGATCTACATGGTCTCAAGGCGTCGGGATTGACTTAAAGGATGTTGTGAACATCTCCTGAAGCATTCATGGGTGTGAGGCTCCATCTCGATCCTAATGAAAGTAGTTAAAGGAAATGGGGGAGGTTGTTGAAACCTACGTCTCACCCCATAAATGGAAAGCATGGAAGAATTGGTCGTGGAGGTAGACTGTCAGCTGAAATTTCCCCTATCAATGGATTCTCCTGCAAAGCCCATACTGATTTGAGATCGCGTCTAACAGAAGAATGCAAGTGCAGATTGACAGAAGAATATGTAGATGCAAAGCTTTGATTGTAGTGGCCAAGTCACATTCCTGGTGGTGGCAACTTTTCTGAGTATAAATACTCAATTTTGATATTTTGTTATGGTCGATGGTAGAGCAAAGCTCCCATATTGTAAAGTTTTAAATGAAGCTTTTGGTTCTCTAGTTATGCATTGTAGTCTGAGATTTATTGTTCAATGACAGTCATCTTTCTTGCTCCCTTTTGTTTCCCTTTGATACTGAAAGAGTTCACGAGTGACTGATTCACATGAAGTATTGCGATTGTATTATGATGAATGTTTGATCATAGTGTTGTTATAATTCCTTTCAGTTTCTTTGAGATTTGAATTCAAGAAGATCTTGTGTTTAAGTTTTTCCTCTTTGGGTTGTTGGAAGACCTTATGTCCACGAAAAATCTCTACACTCTCCTCATCAAAGTCTTCCCTCTACTCACCCTTACTCCAACTTACTGATTGATGTTGATTCCAGACCTCAATTTCTTACGCATGTTAGTCCAGTTTTCTGAGTTAAAACGATATCATCCCGAGTCGACGCCCATTTGACCTCTTTAAAAGCCAACTTGTGACATGAAACTCTGATGGGTACTGGGCTTACCTTCGACGCAATCTGGAGGTGACTTCTAGTGTTAACATAATCATTTCAACAATGAGCTAAGGGTCTTTTCAAATACACAGGGCTCCTTAAGCAATATATATGATTTCATATATACAAGACTATATATTATATACTGGCTCCTTGGACTCCCTAGGTAGGTAAGCAATTAAATAGCATACTCGTGAAACAGGGAAAATAAAACATCGAAGTGAATTAAGAAACCATTATTTATTCGAACAAAAAAGAATATTTAAAGCACAAGGAGATAAAAAATATATAACTTTAATAATAATAATAATTTGTATATTTAATAATATAGATATGTTATTCCATTTGACACCAACAAGGATGACTTTTTCATTTACATGTAAAGTGGACTTAGAACCAACTCCTAGAAAGCCCACCTAAAACTAATAGTATTAATCAATAGACAAAAATGCAAGTACAGACAAAATATCAAATTGTGAAAAGTTATCAAATTGTGAAAAGTTGTGATGATGAACATGACAAATCAAGTTATTAGAAAAATACATAAATATACGAGAGAAAATTAGGGTTGATTAGAAAGCCAAGATAAAAGGTACAATGAATATGTAGCTACCACTAGATTTATGAATGCACTCTACGTTGGATGTATATCATTTTATAAATTATCTTTAAATAATTATAAATATTTTAACATTTATAAATTATAATTATAGATACATTTATTAGTGTGTAACAAAATATTTGTTTAATGATAGATTTTTATGTACATTTATTAGTGTGCAAACAAAGAAATAAATATGTATATAGATTAAATAATATGTGTATAAGTGAAATATATATAATATAAATTGTAAATTGTAAATATTTTAACATATATTTGATTATATATTTTAATATATATTTGATTATATATTTTAATATATAAGATTAATTTTCTATATATAAAAATGTTTTTATGGTGTTTTTTATATGCTATTGTAGGATTGCAATTATTGAACATTCCAAAGACACATTTTGTTTTTAGAGAGTAAGCTACTTTTCTAGAGATAACATTTCTCTCAACCAAGGCAAAAGCTATTTTTCTGGAAATAACATTTCTCTTAACCAAGCCAAAGCATAAAGCACTGTTTTTCCTAGTTGTGTATAATCATTTTATAAGTTTATAACCTTTTTGTATGTTATTGTAGGATTTTGTCTACATTGCATTGAAAATTCCAATGACATATTTCATTTAGACGGAGTCAGTTACTTTTCCAGAGAAAAAATTTCTCGTAACGAGGCAAATGACAAAACACCTTTGCATGGTTCTCTATAAACTTTTAGCAATGCCCAATACATGACCTTTGTTTGGTTGTCTATAACCATTTAGCAATTTCCAACATGGTTTTTAATCTATGAGCAGACCCTCATACATATATTAATTATTTTCGACACTTAGCAATTCCCAACACAATTAGTTTTCAAAGTTGTCACTTTGATGTTTCCCAATACGTATCCTTCTCTTGAATAGTATTATGAAGTTCTTAAACAAGATTGTCCTTTTTTTTAGGTCTTGGTTAGTTTTCAAAGTTGTCACTTTGATGTTTCCCAATATGTATTATTCTCTTGAATAGTATTATGGAGTTCTTAAACAAGATTGCCTTTTTTTTTTAGGTCTTGGTTAGTTTTCAAAGTTGTCACTTTGATGTTTCCCAATACGTATTCTTCTCTTGAATAGTATTATGGAGTTCTTAAACAAGATTGTCCTTTTTTTTAGGTCTTGGTTAGTTTTCAAAGTTGTCACTTTGATGTTTCCCAATACGTATTCTTCACATTATTTAGTTGAGCCAGTATTTTAAGATCACATTTTATGTAATCAGATCTTATGACACAATCATCTACCATATTAAACTCCATAACATTTTTATGTAATTAGATCCTTTAGGACATAATCATCTTACCATATTAAACTCCATAAAATTCTAAAAATGGAACATCTCCTTCAAAAAAAAAAATTAAAAATGAAGTAAACAAAATGAAAAATATGAATTCAATTTTTTTTTTTTATAATATTCTCCATAAACATTTTCAATAGTTTTTCTTTAGCTTATTTCTAGCAGGAATATTCTAGTAATGTAATAAGATATTATGAATTTGAAAGTTGAACCTTCAATGTTTCCAAATACTTACTCTTCTCTCAAATAGTACTATGGCGAGGGTCTTCAAGTTGCTTGTTTTTTCTTAGTTCTCCACTATCTATTTGACCAATTGTTTTAAGATCAGCCTTGACCGATTGTTTTAAGATCAACCTTTGAACAAATATGGAGCTTCCATAATTGTAATCTTAGAATGTGCAACTCATCCATATAGATCATTACTTGGCTTTCATTCATAATATTCCTCCCTACTATGATGGTTCTCGACAAATGACCTTTTAAATGAAATGGCATAACAATCTCTTTTCCAATCTTGTGTCTTACATACTTATTCTTAGATCTGGTTCGGGCTGACATCCTTGCTTGGATAACCTCACCAATTTGTATCAATCTATATTGCAGGCTCCTTCAAATATGGGTGGTGTTGGTAAACAACTAACAAATACACAATTACATTGATGGGGGAGCATTATTATGTGAAAAAAAATCCCTAGTATTATTGGGCTACTGCTGGAAATGGATTGCTTCTCAAGTTATACCTTTTGATGATGCACAAAGAGTTAGTCTATCTGAATAGTGTCAAGTTGTCGGTATTCTTTTGCACAAAATATTTTTGTATTCTTCTACACAAAATATCGTCTTTTTTTCAATGGGAAAGGAAATGCCAAAGTGAATTGAGGTGGTTATGTTCGTGGACCAAAAGAGCATTTGATATTTGCAATGTTTTCTACATTCTCAAATTTCTAATCCTAAAACTCTTTTATAAAGTATGAGGTTTATAGAGTGCAAATAAAGTTAAGATGTTGATGATTTTTTGTAATTTAGATTATGTAGATTATAAATTTATAAATTATTCAACATTAATGACATTTTAAATTTATTCTCAAATCAAACCTTCACAGAACACACACCTTTAAACCTTAAAAAGATTTTTTTCACATATATATCAACATAAATAACACACTTCTCACAATATTCAATAGTTTAACATCTCCACAATCACTCTTTAAAATATGCGACAACAACTCTAAAAAAATACATATGCAATATTAACATTTTTTTTAATTTTTAGAAAAAAATATGCAATATTATTATTATTATTATTATTATTAGTTTTTGTTCCGAAATAGATCCATTCAAAAGTATCAAACTTTAGGAAATATTTCTGAACATATGTATCATAAAGAAAAAGTATTGTTAAAGAATTTAGTAAAAAGACATGGCATGTAAATCAATCCTGACCTTTCCAAAGAAAAAATACAAGAAATCTTTTCACACTAAGGAACCTGACCTTTTAGAAAGAAAAAATGTAAGAAATCTTGTCATGCAAATGAAAAAAGCAGGGGTGATTTTAAACCCCCCTAAATTTATATGCATAATAAATGGGCAAATTCCCATGATACATAGGAAAAATAATCTATTTTATCAATAATATAATATGTATATAATTTGTTGGCAAATATTTTAGTCAATTATATAATCTTGTAAAATCTTGGCAAATCTTTAAGTGAACTATAAAATCTTGTAAAATCTTATCCAATCTTGCACGGAATTATACAACCTTGTAAAGTCTTGGCGATTTTTTTGATAAAGTATAAAACCATATATAATAATAGGAAAATGTTTTCATTAAACTATAATATACTCATTTTACATATTTGGAAAAAGAAACATGATTTGTTCATCCATTAGACAATGTTGCAAGCATCGGGGGTTGTGTTTGTCAAGGTTCTCAATGTACTCTCTTGCATATCCCTCTATTAGTTTTTTGTATACCTAATATATCAATATTCATACTGAATCCTAGTCATGAGCTCATTTCAATTTAGACTCAAAACACATCAAAATAGTTTTCAAAAGAGACTCAAAACACAAGGCATTCTCCTATCATAAAAACCTAGCAAATTGGTCAACATTTATCTTAGTCAAATTTCATATATGATTTTGTCCTAACTTCATATTTTCCATGTAATATGATGCTAGAACACCTTGTAAACAAAACCCTAGTTAATTTGGACATAAGGTTTGGAGTTTAAGTACATGATGCATCGACACTCAACAATGTTTACCTATCTAGTGTTATTTTCATTGTTTTGAGTATTTGACATCTTAAGTCTATCCCTAAGGCTCCATGGATAGCTTATATGTGCACAAATATCTATGTCAAAGATAGTGTTACTCAACATTATTTATTTCTCTAGTGTTGTTTTCATTGTCTTCAGTAATTGACATATTAAGGCTAACCCTAAGGCTCCATGGATAACCTATATGTGCACAAATATATATAACAAAGATAGTGTATACAATGATCCTAACTTTCAAGGCACAGAGAGGTGGAGTTTAGATTAATGAAGTTGGGGCAACTTTATTGTAGAGAAAACTATTGATATAATACTTTTTTTTACACATGGGACACTTTGCAAAAAATTTTAAAGTATTGGTTCCTTCATCTGTAGAGATATAAGTATCAACACAATCACAACCTTTGCAAAGAAGACGTCCACATTCTAAAGTTACATGATAAAAAAAGTCTCCCACAATAGCAAAATTAAAGAAAAGTTAAAAAATAAATCCAAAAATAATATAATCAAACAACAAATTATATAATACAAATTACATAAATAATGGAGGGCACATATGGTTGAATATATATTTTAATTATTTGGGTGTTGAACATGTCACATAAGTTTTCTCAAGATTATGAAAATATTTCAATCTACAATGATGTAATAATTGTAAATAAGGCATGTCCTTTGTACCCAATTCATAGATTCAAATAGACATGAGAAATAAGAAATGTTAT
This sequence comes from Picea abies, assembly GCA_900067695.1. Taxonomy (NCBI): domain Eukaryota; kingdom Viridiplantae; phylum Streptophyta; class Pinopsida; order Pinales; family Pinaceae; genus Picea; species Picea abies. The sequence continues at coordinate 7,128 of CBVK0101316546.1, read as the reverse complement.
GAATGTAACAACCATCACTTCAATAGTTTTATCATCAACATGGTAGCCATGATTGTGCATTGTCCATAGATGTAATTCATTCTTGTAGTATGCTTTGACATGTAAATATCTCAATGTAGATGCAACATCATTATAACATTTTAATGATATTGGCGGAATAATTTAGATTGTCAAGTCAATTAATAATTTTAATCCCAAAGTTAAGCTATGGACAACACATTTTACATGCTAGCTATCGAGCATTGTTGCTACATTCATAATAAATAATCTCTAAATGCTTCTAAACTAAGGTATGTCGAGTCATAAAACTTAATTTTATTTTTTAAGGGAATTTTTTTATAATATATAATTATGAAATTTAAACATATTTAAATATAACATCAACTTGTGAATAGTCCAACAACACATTTTCACATTATAGAATTCCATTAACACTACCATTTGCTATTTTCTTATGAAAACTAAGTCTACCTCATGTTCATGTTGATCAAATTTATATTTAAATAAAAACTATGGAATTTAAACATAGTTAAATTTAACACTTGAAAACATGTAATTCATATTTTTATGAATAAATAAATGTATATTAGATAAACAACTAATTTAATTCAAAATGAAATTTTCATTTATTCTTATTTTTTATTTAATGTAAAATAAATAAATAAATTATTTTTGTTTTTATTTTTAATCATCATCTATCTTTCCTACCAAAATCCTCTTATTTATATATAAACATTGAACAAAAATGTATTACATTGTTAAACTAACTAAAAATAACATTAAAAAAATTCTCTCATTTATATATAAACATTAAACAAAAATAAAATTTTCTCATTTATATATAAACATTAAACAAAAATATATTGCATTATTAAACAATCTAAAAATAACATGATAAATTTTTTTATTCATTTTATAACAATCTAAAAATAACATGATAAAAATTCTTATTCATTTTATAAAGTACTTATTTATGAAAGAATCTCTATATCATCTTTCATATAAACTTTTAACAAAAATGTATTACCTTGTTAGACTATTTAAAAATAACGTAAAAGAATCTCTATTGATTAGTGATATTCCTCCTAAAGGATCTAATAAGGTGGGTATTTCTTACAAAGAGTAATGCAACGGTTGCCCAATGATGGTTGCAATTTCAACTTTGGTGGGAATCATACCACACTAGCAAATTCTCTCGAGGCCATTTAATTTTTTTTCTTTTGATCATAGTCTAAGGAGACCAATTGTTTTTGGCTTAGGTTTTCTTAAATTACTGAAATAAAAAGTATACTATAATTTCCATTAGTAATTACTTTTACTTATGACCCGACATTTTTAACATTTCTGTTGCATATTTTTTAACATTTATGTTGATTATATTGCATATTTCTAAGATGACTTGAACAGGTCTATTTTTTTAAAATATTTAAAATAATATATAAATTATTTTTTCAATTAAATGATTTTATTTTTTAAATAATTTAAAAAATTTATGATATTTCTCTCATATATATATAAAAGATTCACCATGATTAGAAGTGAGGTAGGTGACACAAGACTTTTAGTCCCAATCAATCATCTATTCTTTATAGATTAATATTTTGATATTATTAACTTAAAAAGAAAATCTAAACTTTAAAAAAATAATATATTTATTTAAGATAACAATAAAAAATGTTATAGTCATCAACATGTAAATTAATGATAATGATGGTGGTTATTATTCACAGAGATCAAATTTGGTTTGTTCTACCTCAAAAAACATAAGTAATTACTTGATTTGCTTTAGAATTTTTTTCCTATTTTCAAAAAGAATTAAGATAAGCATTCCTAAATCATCATAGTTTTGATGTATGGTCTCATGTCATCTTACAACAAGTTTAAACTCGACCTTTCCCAATTTTTATTCTATAGGTTATAGGTTAAGTAACATAGTAATTATCCACATAAGTAAGAAAGATTATTAGTGTAGTAATAAGATTAAGAAAAATATTGATGTGAGAGCAATCGAGAGTTCTAGATAGGTTCTTTCTGGTCCACACACGTTTCATATACATTTATTGCTAGGAGGTAACATGGACTTCACATGGTAGACCTACATGGAAACAACATAGACATCACATATTTTGTAAACACCAGTGTTCATTGATGTTCTTAATAAGGTATCATCAGTGTCTCTTTACTCTTAATACAACAATCCATCGCTATGTGTAATATCCTTTATGTTCATATGTACATTTCAAAGTCATCCCCACACCAAGATCTCAACCATATTCTCTCAAGAGAACAACTGACACATGGATATTGTTTGTGTTTAACTTTTAATTAATATTACTTGGGAACAAGAACCTTGTTTCTCCTTGAAAAGTCTTATGTATACATTTAGAAATCAAATATAGCAATTCTTAACTCTTTGCGAGATCATTTTAATACATTATTCATGGAGCCTATTCAATGGCTCCTCTATTAATTTTCCATAAATCATCCAACACATTTCTCTTATCTTCAAACAACTTATCGTCATGATTATTACAATAATGCAAATAGGAATAATGTCACTTCAGTAACTCACAACTTATGCTCTGATGTCATTCCAAGCAGAAAAATCCAACCTGTACGCAAGCCCCATCCTCGATACTTACTTTCTAATGCTCCATCGTACTTGTAAACTTCGATTTAGATGGGTGTGGACGATAAGAACAAATATATCAACCACCTGACGAGACATGAAAAGTACAGAAAATTTATGTCGTTCCATAAACTAATCAAGTGAATGCGGAATGAGTTGGGAAATATATATAAGGAGAGGAGGACGATAAGAACAAAAAACATAAAACAACCTACCTACCAAATCCAAATCCTTGTTTTCGTCGGTTAACCCCGCGCTACCTTGGAAGTTGAACAAATCACCATTCCTCCATTTGCATCCAAAGTGAACCCACGTTCTCGCATGACACGATATTGAATGACTTGCATTCCACTTGCTTTGAATGGCCTGCATTCCGTTTCCCAAAATTTTATAGTCTATCGAGCAAAATTTAATGTGTATTTAAGTAGGCATTGATGTATGCCCCCATCGTCCACAGACTTATGTCAACAACGTAACAAATATTGATGTTTATGTGTTTCCATAGTAACTCTCCTCCGACAGTTGTTGCAAACTTGCAGAGAATTTACAGAATGTCGACAAATGCATGTTATTATCCTAAAGAAAAAAGAACCTGAGTAGTACAGATGGATGAAAATGGAGGTTGAGTGCATCAGACGACAAATTTACTCGTTCTAGCTCCACATTAAATCCTGATAACCAGTTGGAGGCTTTTGAATGCATTGGACAATTACGAGGTGGGGTAGCTGAGATGGGGGTTGAGTGTATCACACGACCACCTTCCCTTTCCATGGATTTAATGCACTCTCATGGACTTCTTTCTTTGTTTTCATGAATGTGGAATTTTGTTTACTTTCCTATATGCGAAAATGGTTGCATGGCTGGTCTGAATCAATACTTTGGCACGGTTCGGAATCAATTATGATCTTCTCAACTCTGATGCAGGTGTAAATCAATTGTGTTTCTTCATTACAGGTAAATTTCTTACCTTTTCTTTCTTTGTTCCTACTCTTTATCTCTTTAATTACATATTCATACCATTTATGCCAAATTATGTATCCATTCGAAATAGGAAAAACACTCACATAGCTTGAGCTCCCCTGAAATATCATTTGGTCCTGGTTTTGTTGGGCTCCCCCAAAATATCATTGGAGACCCTATCAAATATTTTGAAGTCGATAAGAAAGCTCGAGCACATTGAAACTATGGTTGTGTGTTGTACAAAACCGAGCAATATTAATTATGATCAATGATTGTCAATGCCAATGTTAAAATTCCCAGATGAGTTATGTCATCTGTGGTCATTGAAGAGCTTGGTGTTAATGGGTTTCACACAAATGGAGTCATTTCCATAATCCTTCGGGGATTTAACAAACCTCGAACACATCCATCTACATTCATTTGAGAGTTTGGAGAGGCTTTCGAATTCCTTCGGGAATTTAGTTAGGCTTCAATTTCTTGATTTGCTTGGTTTTCATAACTTAACCATGTCCACCGAAACACTTAGAAATATAAGAGCGCTTGAATACCTTCGACTTTCCAACTGTTCCAAAATTGAAGTTTTACCTCCCCAAATAGTGAATCAAAGGTTTTTGGAAACACTAGATTTGTCTGATACAAATTTGAAATCATTGCCAAGTTCAATTGGAGAACTAAGCAATTTTAAGTATCTCTCAATAAAGTGTTGTAAATATTTGGCGGAGATTGAAACCATAAAAATGAAAAATAAAAATACATAGAATTCCAAATAAAATGAAAACATAAGACATTTCATGAAATCTTATCAATCTTTGATATTAATATATAATTTACATAGTGGATTTGTATAGGTTTTTATTACTTCTTTTAGTAGATGGAAAAATCTTATCAATCCTCGCCCACATAATTGACCGCTTGATGCATGTGGTTTAACCTTTGAATCACCAACTAACCACCGTCTACATTGACTCCAACGTTGTTTTTGTTTCATCTAATAAATATAGACCCCAACTAACAAAGTCCACTAACTATTACCATGTTTCCTTTGCTCTTTATGGATTCCAAACCTCTCTTAATTCTAGTTAGGAGATTACTCGGTCTGTTCAATGTAGATTTGGTGCTTTTCCTTTGCTAATTGGGAATTCCAAGAAAGCTTTGGCGGAGGTTGTATAACAAAGCTTCAATGACACTTTCTTGACCTAAAAGATGCGGTGGATTCGCTACTGAAAGAGCTATAATAGAGAGAAAATTTACCAACTCGAAAATTTAGGTTCGGTATTTTCATTTAGTAGTAGCTTGTTGCAGATTTCGGCTTCTGTCTAGAGCATTTTTACATTTCTTGACCGGTAAAATTTGACCTATTTTCCTTCCTTTTTTCTTGTTTTGCATATCAAGCATAGTGCTCCAACTATTTTTCCATTTCTTGCACTTTTTGATGTATTAATTAAAAAGTTTTAGTTGCCTTTTATGTTGCTTTCGGGTTGCTCGTATAGTGTCTGTACAATTTGAGTCTTGTTATTGTTCCTTTCTTCTCTCTTTGTTTTATATGTTAAATCTTAGTTGGTTTTCCAGTTGCTTTTTCATTTCATCTATTTTGTAAGTATTTTATCTTTATAGAATTTTCATTTTTATCCATTTTGTAAGAATTTCTTGTTTGTTGCTTTTGCATTTCATTATGTTGTGGCAACTTTTGTGTTTTATTTGTGAAATTCCTCGTTTCATAATTAGACTTCATACGAAATGGCAGAGTTTCTACTTTAAGTATATTACTTTTGTTGTTGAACTTTTTGATTTTCAATCATTGCTTCTTGATCAAAATGTATAGGCTTTTGGATTTTTTGAAGCAGGGACAACTGCATGAAGAACTGAAAATTGATTGCATCTCAACCAATAGACCTACTAGACAAATATTTTACGAGTTCCTTATCGATCTTAATGACTATCACTTTCTGTCTCTTTCAACTTTACGAGTATTAAACAATCAATGACGATTGGTACTTATGTTAGTATTATGCAGTTTTATTAAAAACTATGCCTTATAGATTAGTTATAATTTTCCAAACAATTTCTTTAATTTCATTCTTTATCTTTCCAAATTCATATCTTGTATATTTAATATATACTTGTCTAATGCTTGTTAATTGATTTACATTGTTTTTAATAACTTTATTGTTTTTCATTTATTTTATACTCAATGTCATTTATTTAATACTTAATATATACACATCACAATATAAACATCTTGTAGTCCTTATTTTCATTACACTTGGCTTGAATATGTTTATATCCAACATAACATGTTTTCTTCTTACTATATACTCATATCTTGATTTCACTTTACTTTAATTTATTGAACAATTATATTTTACTTATATTAATTCCATTCTATTTATATTTAACTTTAAATGCTATACCTATATGATTAGATTTTATCATTTTCAAATCTTCATGCAATAGGGAAATTAAATAGTTCTTACATTACTCTTTATTGCTAGATTGATGGACACATTATAGATTAGCACTTGGAACTGTTATTCAATATCAGAATCTGATGGGTGAGAAATGTTATCTTACGTCAAGAGTAAGGGTTGTGTGGATTTATGAAGCCCCCCTTACGCATCCCAAGTTAGATGGTAGACTGACAATGGACATTTCTTTGACCCCATTTAACAAGGGACCTGCCATCAATTATATACACCAATACATTTGATAATTACTAGACCTTTATACTTAGACAACTATATACAACAATGCGTTATGAAATTACTAGCCATTTCTACTTCAATATTTTATCTATTTATGAAATTACTCACCCTATATACTTCTACATTTTATCCATTTTGTTTGTATTATTGCTTTACTTTAAACAATTTTTATTGTTCATTTACTTCTAGCAATTTATTTTACATATTACATGTATTTAAACTAATTGTACTAATTAAATTTGGTTTCTCACCCTTATACACACACACACACACACACACACATATACATATGCACTTTTTTTCTTATGTATTATTTTTTTTATATTGCTATTTTTCCTTCTTATTCTAAAAAATTACAACACGTCTGGACCCAAATAAACACTATACAATTTGCACATGCCATCTTTTGGATGACTTGCATCTACATAGAAGACAATTCCAAATCAAAGTTATCTATCTTGGAAGCAATAATATTTCCAGACCAAAAATAAAGGAGGAACTCGCACACAAATACAATATTTCAGATAGACGAAAAGTATTCATCTCTGGCTTCACAACAAATGGTCCATTCTCTACAGGTTTTGGACTAACATGAATCAAAACAACGTTTAACTCAAAATGGTCTTAAAGCTTATCATGACAAGAATATCAAAGAGTGCAAGACTAGAGCTAAAAAAATCAGTGGGCTTAAGAAACACAACTAGCTACTCATCTTTTTCTATTTGTATAGTTTTCTCCAAGATATGTATATCATGGTAGTATCAAATATGAAATATCTAGCTACTCATCTTTTTCTATTTGTATTGTTTTCTCCAAGATATGTATATCATGGTAGTA
>CBVK0101316509.1:0-10382 GCA_900067695.1 Picea abies | reverse complement strand
TCATGCATGCATGAAATACACTTTTTAGACTCAATTACTAAAAATAAGACACTCGTTTTTTAACTAAAGTGAATTACAAAATAGAATTACTTTTTCAACAATAGAATTATTTTTCAAAAATAAATTTTCCAAAAATATCTCGAACTAATTCATGTTCAAGCGATAATTCTCAATGGGTCCCAAAGGAAATAACGAACTCAACCATCTATAACCAATTGTAACAACTTGGTCCATAACCTATAACACCTTGGTCCATGTTTGTAACAATCTGGTCCAAGTCCTCAACTACCTCAACAAACCTCACCTACGGTCCATGGTAGAGACTAACCCAGGGCATCAGACATATCCTTCATAGTCTTCTTCTCGAATACATGCAGGATTAGATGATCCTTTATGGCATCCAATATCATCCGCTTGGCCTTCACTTATTTCTTGTTTTGAGCTACCAATTGTTGTGGATCTCTAGGCAGAGTCACAACATTCTTGATAATATCCCACAGATCATTCTCTTCTAGTAAGAGTGTAACCCTCACCTTCCATGATAAGATCTCTTCTAGTAAGAGTGTAACCCTCACCTTCCATGATAAGAAATTTGAGACACTATCCAATCTATCCTCAAAACTAAGGCTATTTAATGCCATTTCTGAGATCCACTGAACAAACTTTCGAATCTGAAAATTAGTTTTTGAAACCCTCTCACTATTGGTCCTCCTTCCCTGTAGTTAATTTACCAAAGCAAATCCTAGAGAATCGTAATCGAAGAAATAAGCTCTAATACCATGTGAAAATTCCCAATCCCTAGGTGACTAAAGTCCTTATGATCTCAATCAAACAAATTGAATTTAAATATTGCAAAAATAAATTTCATACCATAACATTAATCACACATTAGCTGAAAATAAAATAGAGGAAGCATAAAAATTAATTTCACATATACACTGGTAATTACTCCTTCGAATATATCTTTTCATTCCTTCAAAAAACTTACAAGGAAACCTCCACACATTCTCCAAAAAATAACATTGCATAGATACCGAAAAACACCTTCTGTTGAGCGAAATAATCTCCTGGAGAAGTACAACCTGATGTAATATGATACAGCATGTTTGTATGGATGTTGGAACAACTTTTCCGTACAAATATACAGATCCATAAAGTATTTTCCATACGACTGTAGGAACAGTTGCACGCGACTGCATGCTGCTAGAAACTTCCCCCTTACACTTTTTCCCTCTCTATTTCTCAACCTACTTCACTGCTCAAGTGTTCTTATGTGTCTTCAACTCTCTACCTCGATGTGTCTTTATAGTTTTAGCTGAGACCAAAATCCTAATCTATTTTTGAGATTAATCCTAGTCTAAGTCATGTATGCATGAACTACACCTTTTAGACTCAATTGTTAAAAACAAGACACTCACTTTTTAACTGAAGTGAAATACAAAATAGAATTACTTTTTCAAAAATAGAATTATTTTTCGAAAATAACTTTTCCGAAAAATATCTCAAACTAATCCTTGTTCGAGCTATAATTCTCAACGGGTCCCAAAGAAAATAAGGAACACAACCATCTGTAACCAATTGTAACAACCTAGTCCATAACCTATAACACCCTAGTCCATGTCTCTAACAACTTGCTCCAAGTCTTCAACTACCTCAACAAACCTCACCAACAGTCCATGTGAGAGAATGAGGCACACAAGTGGGCCAATATCATCCAAATAAGTAGGGGTGCTCCTTCAAAGAAACTCATGTGGCACTATGATTATGATGCGGCATCCCCGTCATAGCTTGATGCACTATCATGGATCCCAAAGCAGTGACATGGATTCCAATGTAGTATCATGGATCTAATTCATAATTGTAGATATTGGCCACAAGAGTGGATGACATAAGTGATGAACATTTGCTGGAAGCTTACATCGGTGGATTAAAACAAGACATTAAACATGGTCTTTTCTTAAGACATCTTGCAAATATTATGGAAGCTATGCAATTTTCTCATCATATTCAAGTCAAGAATAAGGATACACACAAGTCTACCATTGGAGCATACACAGGAAGTAGAGATCGTTTTTGGGTTCATAAGATAATCGTACCTCAACCGACAATGTTGACACCTCAGGAAATGGATGAAAGAAGAGCAAAGGGACTATGTTTCAATTGTGAGAACAAGTATAGTAAGAGGCATAAATGCGGTCAGAAAAAATTATTCTACATAGATTGTGAAGAGGAAGAAGATTAGGAATTGGAACCACCACAAGATCCAAATCTAGAAGAGAATACTCCAACAATATCTTGTCATGAATTGGCTGACATCAGTACTCCACAAACCCTCAAGATGCAAGGATACATCAAAAAGAGAAAGGTAACAATATTGATTGATTCTGGTAGTACCCATAATTTCATCAATTACAAATTAGCAAAAGATCTCAATCGCTTTGTATATCTAGCACCAAAATTTCAAGTAATGATTGTAGATGGAGGTACCATAAATTGTTCTAGGAAGTGCCATAGTATTAAGCTCAACATGGGGGAGTGTTTTTTGGATAGTCCCATGATTGTCATCCAAGTGGGTGGTGTTGATGTTGTATTAGGGGTCCAAAAGTTACAATCATTCAGATAGTGGCCCTTAATTTTCGATATCTTTTTATGAGATTTTCCTCGAATGGAAAAGAAATTGAGCTTAGAGGTATCTCAGGTAAATCCTCTAAGGTAATAAGCTCTAATATCATGACAAAAATACTCAAAAAGGGACATCATGGTGTAATTGCACAATTATGCTCACTTGATGTTCAAACAACTATATCCTTTGGAATTAGATCTCCAAATAGTTATCAACAATCATTCCAAGTTATTTGGTGAAATCCCTAAGGGTCTCCCACCTGCTCTAGATCATGACCATGCTATTCATTTGCAACCAAGAAGTGCACCACCTAAAATTAGGCCTTACAAGTATCAATATGCACAGAGGAGTGAGATTGAGCGTATGATCCAAGAAATGTTAGAGGCTAGCATCATTCAACCTAGCCAAAGTTCTTTCTCTTCACTAGTGGTGATGGTTACAAAAAAATATGGTTCATGGCATATGTGTCCAGATAATATACAACTTAACAAAATGACCATCAAAGATAAGTTTAATATTCCTATGACTGATGAATTATTAGATGAATTGCATGGAGAAAAATTATTTGATAAGTTGGATCTTCGTTCGAGGTATCATCAAATCAAAATGAGGCAGGAAGACATTCCAAAAACAACTTTTAGAACGCATGAAGGTCATCATGAGTTTTTGGTTATGCCATTTGGACTTACTAATGCACCTTCAACATTTCAAAGCTTGATGGATTCTATTTCAAATCCCTTAGAAAATGTGTGTTAGTATTTTTGATGACATATTAATCTACAAAACATCTTGGGAAGAGCATGCACAACACGATGACAGAGTATTACAATTATTGGAAGAACAATAACTTTATGCAAAGCCTTCCATGTGTTCCTTTGGAGTTCAAGAAGTGGAATATTTGGGACATATTGTATATCATAAAGGTGTAAAAGTGAACCCTAACAAAATTAAAGCTATGAGGGAATGGCCAATTCCAAAAAAATTGCAAAACTTAGAGGATTCTTAACATCGATAGGATATTACCACAAGTTTGTCAAGAACTATGGTCAAATATAAGCACCTCTAACAACATTATTAAATAAGGAAACATTTTCCTGGACTAAATCATCAACCAAATATTTTGAAATTATTAAGGAGGATATGTGTACAACTCTTGTCCTGGCCACACCTGACTTCAAAAAAACATTTATTATGGAGTGTGATGCCTCAGGCCATGGAATTGGTGCAATTTTAATGGAAGAAGGAAGGCCCCTTGCCTTTGAAAGAAGCCAATTTAAAGGAAAAAACTTACTTAAACCCATTTATGAAAAACAAATGTTGCCCATACTACGTGCAGCACAAAAATGGCACCTTTGTCTAATAGGAAGACACTTCAAAGTAAAAACAGATCATGATAGCCTAAAGTACTTCTCGAAGCAACACTTATCTTTAGAAGAACAACAAAAATGGGTTACAAAGATGCTAGGTTATGATTTTGAAATTATCTACAAAAAAGGAAAATATAATATTGTGTCAAATGCCCTTTCAAGGAAACAAGAAGAAACAAAAGGTTCACTATGTGTTATTTCTATTCCACAATATGATTGAGTGAAAGAAGCAAGCATAGAATAGAAGCAAGATCAAGAGGTATGCAATATCATTCAACAACTACAAGAGGACCCTAGTTCATTAAATAATTTTGTATGGAACAATGATTTGTTATGGTATCATGATCAACTGTATTTATGTAAGAATTCCCAACTCAAACAGAATGTCTTTCTGGAATTGCACACATATCATGTAGGAGGACATTCAGGATTCTTGAAAACGTACCACGGGATCAAGAAGGATTTTTTCTGGGAAGGTCTTAAAATTGATGTTCAAAATTTTGTGTCTGAATGTTTGATCTGCCAATAGAATAAGGGAGGGACAATCAAGACACCAGGTCTTCTACAACCATTAGCTATACCAACCCAACGTTGGGAAGAAGTTTCAATGGATTTTATTATCGATTTACCCAAATCCAAAGGAAATATTGTCATCATGGTAATAGTGGATCGACTAATATGTTAGAAAAACAGGGTCGTGGAGCAATAAAATAAAACAAATGCAGAAATAAAACACAGAAGATACCCAATACAATAGAGACACAAATATACGTGGTTCACCCAGTGTGGGCTGCGTCCACTAGAGAAATTGTCAGGTCCTTCCTTTATTATTATCCAACAAATGAAGGGATACAACATACAACACACCCACTGTAACTTCCTCTTCTTTCTCTCACAATCCTCTCTCAGAATGCAATATTTGCAATCATACATAGCCGCAATACATTTCCCTCATAACAGAGGGCTACCTTATAGAGAAAAAAACCCTAACATAAATTCCACCCTCAGATATGCAACCTTATAATCTAGATTTACTATGAAATTACAAGATACATTTACAAGGAAATTTTTCCTTCGGGGGATTCGCCCCCGAACCACCTCCGAGGGCTTACTTGACCTTGGACCTTGTATAGGGGGTAACCCCCCTTTGCACTCCCTCGCGTGGAGGAGTGTACATTCTTCCGAGGTGTAAAGTATTCATGGGGTATAAACACAGATGAAAACAAAGACCTATGAATTAGGAAGATAATCAAGCTCCACAACTAATAGGCTTAAGGTTTTCCTTCATCTTCGTGACTCCAGGATGAGCCATGTACACTGCTCAATGAGCTTCACTCAAAATAAACTTTCTCGATTCATCATTAGGCGGTACATAAATTCTACCTTTATACCTCAATAATCCATCATTGTCCACTAAATAAACTTCAAACCTCAATACCATCATGGTATCTTATCCTATATTACCCTTAGCTTCCTTATACCAATTGTCATCAATCTGCAATTCTGGAATATTTTCTCGAATATTTGTCTTAAGAGGTATTACTGAGAATATACATGGTCTTCGACTTAATGCATCTGCTACTCTGTTTACCATTCCTTTAATGTAAGTAATATCACAGTTGTAATCACTTAGTAATTTTGACCAACGTCTTTGTCACGCGTTCAAGTCACTCTATGTAAAAATATGTCACAATCCACTGTAGTCAATTTTTAGTTTGAATTTTCATCCAATCAGATAATGTCTCCAAACTCATAAGGCATATATGACTACTAATAACTCCATATCATGCGTTGTGTAATTCTCTTCATTCCTTCTTAATTTCCTTGAAATATAAGCGATCATTCAACCATCTTACATCAATACTCCACCTAGACCTTCCTTGGATGTGTCTGTTCATACAAAGAATTCCTTGTCCATATCAGGAACGTTCAATATCAATGTTGTTTCTAACAAATCCTTAAACTTTTGAAATTCTTCTGCACATTTCTTTGACCATACAAACTTCTTGTCTTTCTTTTGCAATTCCGTGATTGGATTTTCTATCTTAGAAAAACCTTCGATGAAGCGTTGGTAATAACCTACCAAATCCATAAAACTACATACTTCTTATACGTTCGTTAGTGCTGGCCATTCCATAATAGCCTCTACTTTTGTTGGATCCACATCGATACCTTCTCAAGATATGATATGTCCCAAATAATGAATCTTCGTCTGTTAAAAAGAACACTTCGACAACTTGTCGTACAACTTGTTTTTCTCTTAGACACTCTAAAACCAATCACAAGTGTTCGTCATGCTCTTCCTTTGTTCGATAATAAATTAATATTTCGTCGATAAGTACTTGTTCAAATTTGTACAAGTATTTGTAGAACACCCCATTCATCAAACTCATGAATATGCCTAGGGAATTTGTCAGTCCAAACAGTAAAACAATAAACTCATAGTGTCTGAATATTGTCTTAAATGCGGTCTTAGGGATATCTTCCTCCTTAATCTGTAACTGATGATATCCCAATCTCAAAAAAATATTTGAAAACACAATTTCTCCCTTCATTTGATCAAACAAATCATCAATCCTTGGTAATGGTATTGGTTATTGATCGTAGCTTTGTTCAATTGATGATAGTCGATGCAAAGCCTCCACGATCCACCCTTCTTTCTCACAAAAATAACCGGTGCACCCCATGGTGATACGCTTGGATGTATAAGTACCAAATCCAAAAACTCCTTTAATTGCATCTTTAATTCTTGTAATTCTTGTTTCAACATTCGATAAGGAGTCCTAGCAATCGGTTTTGTTCCAGGCTTAAGATCTATGGTAAACTCTAATTCTCTTTCTGGCGGTAAACCTGGTAGTTCCTTTGGAAATACATCTGCAAACTATGATACTACATGAAGGTTTTCTAATCCTTCCATGTCCCCCTTTTCGTTAAGCGCTAAGATGGCATATAACTTACACCCCTTGCACATACTTTTCTATAATTGTAAGGAAGAAATAAATCTCAAAGACACTCCTTAGTTTCTTCCCACAATTACTCTACTCTATCCGGAATAATCCATCAAACTTAATCATTTCATCTTGCAGTTAATTATCACATCATGTGATTCTAACCAATCCATCCCATTCACTATATCGTAATATCCCAAGATTGTAACATACAGGTTTACACTTGTCACGAATTCACCTAAGTTAATGTTACAATCCTTAACATTTCCTCCAACTTTTTCCCTAGCACCATATTCCATTTCCACATGTATAAACTCATCTTGTTTGACTTCCTTCACCTTAATTATTTTAAGTGCAACACTATAAATAAAACTTTCAGTAGCTCCTGGATCTATAAAAATACTAAAATGTTGATCGATGATCATACCTAATTTCTTAAGCATGGTGGACTGATGCCCATCTTGACAGTTATTCATCGTTGCATGAATCCTGTGGGCCTTTCCCAAATATCCAATTGTTTTAGGTACTGATGATCCAAAAACCCTTGCATTCTCAATAGGATAGTCTCTCTGGTAATGTGGCTCTCCACATGTCCAACATTCATTCTTCATTCTAGTGCTCCTATTCCCAAAAGTAGAAGCTGTTGGCTTAGGAGTCTATTGTACTAGCCTATTTTACAGACCAGGTCTAAACTGTTGCAGCTACTATAGGTGACATTGTTACCACTACTATGGATGACACTACTCCTACTGATGTTGTGGTTCTCTATAAGGAGTCCTCTATTGAGGAGTCTGTCATCATAGTGTCGAGAATATAGGTCCTCTAGGCATATCACGATGCCCAAAAGTTTGTCTTTATGGTCTCTGATGCTGTGACGCTCTAGGTGGCGCCTGTCTGATCTGTCTATAAGAATTCCTACCCCGAATCCCACTGTTCAACTCTCCCTCAACAATGAGGGCCTTCTAAACTGCATCTTGCAACGTCTGAGGCATCAATATCCTCACTTTTGCATGTATGTTGAAGTTGAGGCTGAACAAAACCTTGTTAACTTTTAATTTTCAGTGTTTAGATGTGGAGCATATCTAGGTAGATCGATGTGCATGGATTCATACTTCGGTATCGTATGACTACCCTATCACAAGGAATTGAACTTATTAAGTTAGCGCTCAATGAATTCATCGGACAAGTACCTATCCTGGAATTGTTCCTCGAACAATTCCCATGACACATCTTCAATAACCATGTTTAGTTGAGGTAAGAGTGTCTTCCACCAAATAAGAATGCTCCCTTTTAGTTGAAAGACTGCCATGCATACTTTCATGTTGGAGGTGTAATTGGGTAGTGCAAAGAACATCACCATGTTCTCCAACCATGCCTTGGAGGCTAAGCCATCTGTGGCACCCCAGAACTCAGGAAATTTCACATTATCGAGTTCTCTATGTATACTAATACTACCTATTAGAGTGCGTTGTGAACCCTCATTGGGCACAAACTCTCTACCCTCATCTTGATCCATGCAGTTGATCAATGCCTATGACATCTTCTAGAAGGATCTCAACATACCTACCACATCTCCCACAACAACCTGCTCTTGCTCAGTAGTCTACTCCTCTCCAAGTGGAGTTGATCCCTCCTGTGTGGATTCTCTCAGAGGAAGCATACCTCTCCCCCATGCACCATGTCGTATACTCATCCTGCGTCCTCTTACCATGATACTTGTCATGAACAAATCCAAATTTGTATTAGCGACACATTTTTAACGGTAAAAAAAATCAATGGAAGGAATAATAGGTTAGTTTTTGCAGAGTTGAAATTGATCTCATACCATATGTAACATACCTCTTGTATCTTGCATCAATATGTAAGTGACAACAATGAAAGTAACATTTATGTATCTCTAATCTTTTTTTCTTTTATATTTCTTTTTCCTTTTCTGGTGAAATATTTTATTCAAGCAACATAGAAAATCACAGACACTAAATACATATCCAATTGTTAATAATTAAAAAAAGATCTAATAATATTTCCATAGTGTAACAATAAGGTAAACATGTAAGTTTTTTTTATCTACCATATTTAAGTCGCACAATCATAAGACAACTCTTCAAGAGCCTAAAAATTGATCTAACACTAGACATGAGTTTAACTTAAGACATAATAGAAAAAATATGTTATCAATTCCGTCTCGATTAATGATTGTACAACCTAGCATTAATAAATGTATAAATGTAATTAATTGTGCATAAGTAAATTTAATTCCAAGGATTCATTCATCTAAGTACTTAGAAGGTCCTTCCCTAATCACTAGGGATAATTGACATAAAGATATCATCTTCAATAACCATAAATAACCATAAATAACCCTACCATTGAGAAAACTAATTCCATCCTATATTTATAATAATTAATGTACATCATTATAAAGTAACATTATGTAACATCCCTCTCTTGCGCACACCTGATTGGACTTATTCTTTGAGGACACTTTCATGCAAGTGATCTAGTTCATTATATGATTGACAAATACGATTATGGATTATGATGATGTTGTGATGTGATGATATGTATTTTATTATATTTGTATCGACAAGTGCTATTGACTGGTTTTACTAAGTGTGCAGGACTCTATACCAATTAAGGATGCCGATGGCATCAATGGACCTCCTTGGACTCTGGATCGAGTCAGGGAGTGGAATATTATGGTTTGAGTGTTTTGATATTGCATATGTGACATATGAATATTATATTATGATGTTGATTTTGAATTGCTGACATGTCTCATTGATGGATGTAGGTTGACAATAGGTTTCTAACAAGAATCACATTTGGAGTAAAGGGGCCATGCATGAAAACCAAAGATATTGAGGGAGAGGTGTGGCAGTATCCCTGCCACAACCTACTAGCACTCCCGTCATGGCTCGAACTATAGGTTAACGATTACCTAGTTCAAGAGATCCATGATGTCGTGAGGGTAGACTGTGACAGTTGCTCATGATAATTCTAAGGGGTGTGCAATAAGGAAGGGTCCTTATTCCTTAGAGGCCCTTAGTCTCCCATAAGGTCACCTGACAGAGTACTAACTCCAGGGGTTTGATGTCTACCAAAATCAGTCAAAAGGCGAGTGGCACCCTTGGAGCACGTATTGTGTCTTGAAGGGCATGTCGCATAAATGAAACTTATATACAGGCTAGTGGCACCCTTAGATCACGTAGTGCATCTTGAAGGGAATGTCACAATTCTAACACTGGCAAGTTGTAATGTTTTATCTAACAGAACCTAAAATTTAATAAATTTAAACATAAAATTTCTATCATAATTTCTTTACGGTTTTATATTCAACAAACTAACAGTTCATGGTTCAACAAATTCAAATGAGCAGCATGATATAAAAATCATATTGAAAAACATACACAACATAGTAAAATAATGAACCATCATAACGAT
>CBVK0101316483.1:0-12785 GCA_900067695.1 Picea abies | reverse complement strand
ATATATTGATGATATATTGTTGATAAAGTTAACACACACACACACACACACACACACACATATATATTGTGGGTAAAACTAGAAAACATTTTCATATAGATTCACCCAACCCCCTCTTAGTATTCCAACAATAGTGACAATGGGGATAGTCAGACGGGTGATGGGGGGCCTAGTATAAGAGAAAATGGTGGTGGTTGTAATGTACCTGCACCCATGTTGGGTCCCATCATTGTGGAATAAAACCTTTCCTACTTCAAATGAATCTAAACCCACCCCCCATGCATATAACATAAAAATGAGGGGCATCAGACCCACAAAAGTTCACAACAAACAACCTGTCGATTTAACCATGCATCTACAAAATTTATAAATCACGAATGCATATAGTAAACACCTAATAATTACACAACATTCAAATAAAACATTTACACAATGAAATAATCATAAAAAACACAACATAAGCTTATATGTTTATAAATATAATCCAACTGGCTGCATACGAAGGATGAACCTTGTGGGGATAAATATATGCACTATTAATTCCCACATTAAATTATCAAATGGGGATTGTAAGCTTTGAGGTGCAAGAACATGAAATACAAGATTGGATCCTAGTCTATCCTAATCTAAAGCCAGCAAGGCAATCTTCAAACCCACACTGCAAAATTTAAATGTAAACTGCAGGAGATAAACACTAAGGATTCATCACTGGGACATAGGAATAACTTAGTGATATAAAGGCTTAGATAACAGTGTTTCATGCACTCAGGTAATGTTTGTGTGATTAATCATGAGTATCTGACTTAAGTTTCATGTCCTTCATTGATTATTTCCTATAACAGATCCACACTTAAATGCAATAAAAGAAACAAGGAAATGGAAATGAAATTCAAGAGATAAACTAACACCTTGGGAAGAATTTCAACACATGAAGGCCATATCTCACGAGTTAGAACTTTAATCTATCCATTGGTGATTGAAGCTATGTAAAATTAAAGTGCAAGGAATCCAAAGGTACGGAAAATAAAACCAAGTGTGGGAAATAGAAGGAGATTTGAACTATGAAAGAATTAAGTCAAAGAAAAATAAAAACAATGCAAAACCAAACTAGATTAAAAAGGCAATGAAGACAATAAATGAAATCAATATTTAAATTCAAGGATCATTCCTCAAGTGAGTACATGAAACATAAAGAAACAAGGATTTGAAGACAATGGAGAATAAAAAAACAATGAATATATACCTTATGAAAAACACTTAGTTAAGCACACAATGAATGAGTAAATTATTCTTATTTGTGTTATGCTCTTAAAGGGACTGTGTAAATAATAATATCCTTTAAAACCATCAAGTCTTTTAAAAAATGAAAATGATGACAAAGAGAGAAAATTTAAATGAAATGAAGAGTGGTTTGTCCCCCATGTATTTAAATGATTATTTTAAGAACATAAATCTACACGAGAAATAATGAAGTGAGAAGAATTAGCTCTGCATTCGGTCTCATATGAATTCAAATCTGGTTGGACAGAATGATTTCCATAAGTTAAGTGATTTATTAATGGGTGAGTGCATATGGAATGGAAGTGAACTATCTTTATAATCACTCAAGCATACAAATGGTTTCAATGAAGTAGTAATGATCTGATTTAAGAGCCAAGTGGTGAATGTAGGAGAATAAATATGTTTTATATTTTTTATAAATGACTAGAAACAATACATAACACTTGACGCATATAAATGAATCCTCTTCTCTTAACTATTTATAATCTCTACTTAACAACGTTGGAAATGAGTGAATGAAGGCAACTTGTAGGCAACAATGCAACACATAATAAAATGTGAATACAATATGATAGAACAGAGGTTTGAGACTAGAAGTGGAATTAAACAAGCGATGCAAAGTATGGTCGAAGAAATATAATAATTATGTGCACAATCAAAGGAACAATGAACTTTAATTTCATTATCATCAATCTAATGCAAGAGAATAGATTTAAATCATAAAATGAAAATAAAAATTGAACTGAATATGAATTGCAAATGAGACACATGGATTGATGGAATATCCAACAATACTAAGTGCGGGGGGGTGTGAATCAGTGTTGCCTACATTTTCTTATTAATTCATTCAATATTAAGCACACACATTAATTATTCAATTAAGAAATATAAGATGAACAATGAACCCTTATGAACACAATATTTTATCATGGAACCCAATAGGGAAAACCACCAACACTTTTCTATTAACTGTGAAATTCCTATTCTTACAAGTTACATAAAAGGAAGATGTTCTTCCTCTTTGATCAACACCAACTGATCAAGATGCACCCACACCCTTGTTCACTAGCACCAACTGGTAGGAGGCTTTGAACCCCTTTTTAGTCAGCTACAACTGACAAGGAAGCACCAACTCCCCTTGTTCACCAGCAACAACTGGTAGGAGGCTTCGACCCCCTATTTAGTCAGCTACAACTGACCAGGAAGCACCTACTCCCCTGCAGGATCCAAACTGCTCTTGCACCACCCAACCACCCTTATTTTATAATGCAATTTATTCTCTTCTGCTCTTCATAGAATTTTACTCATGCAACCATTGTTGTACTTTCTACTTGTCTGCTGCAACCTCTGCTTGTATGGTCATCTCTTTATCTACAATCAAACTTCATCTTTTTCTCTCTGGCTTCTATCATTTTATCTTCAATGAATCTACTGCATTTTCAACAAAAGTCTTCTATATCAAATTGCATAACTGCTGCTATATCTTCTTCTATTATTGATCTTCAATAATACATTGATAGGCCCATTAGAACAAACGATTCTTCTTCTTGAACTCTACTTTTGTTTTGATCTTCTTATCTCAACTATAGAGACACATTCTTCTCACCACTCTTCCTCGTTTATATAATCTTCAAAATGGTGTGAGTTCTAACGCACTGTTTTCTTTCGTTTGGACCATCGCACCTCTTCATTTAACTTAACCATAATCATTGTTTATTATTCTTACCGTGAAGGATTTTCATAAATCGATCACACATATGGATCAATTTCATCTTTTAACTCGATCCCAATTCTCTGCAATTATTGCAGAAGTCGAGTTCTACAGAGGCTCTTTCTTCAAACCATTTTCATATGACCGACAACGTAAAACCATGGGATTATTGATTAAGTGATGTATAATATTTTGCCTTTAATTCTCTTATTCCATATGACCACAAGCGGTGACTGGGAACTAGGCCAAGCAAGTGCCTGATCACATATCATAATCAATGGTCACGATTTAATATCTGGATGAGATGGATGACTGTCGAGACTTTTCCCTTCAAGATTTTGGGACTTGCAACCTTTCAAATCTTTTGAATAAGATTTCATCGAAAAAATCAGACGGTTCATGTTTTAATCTCCCGATGTGATGGATGATTGTTGGCACTTTGGGAATTCCTCCTTCGCAACTTCTAGCCTTTTTACAAATCTCCTGAATAAAGGACGCGTGTCCATAATTTCCAATGGATTAGAATACTCCTGAAGTGTTCTTTAGATCAGATGACTCATGACCACTTCAAGACTTCGGCCTCCGAGACTTCGAAGGTTCGGACAATCGCTGCACCATTTTCTTCCAGAGTGATCACCTGTTGAATTAGTCATACAACAATGGATACCACTTACTGTTATTTAACACTTCCACTTACACTATCCTTCCACTGTAATTAATCAACAGTCGAGAGCGGTCCTGAAGTGTTCTTTAGATCAGACGACTCAGGTCCACTTCGGGACCTTGAGACTTTGTCCTTCGAAACTTCGATACTAGAACCTTCGGGACTTTGGAACATTGTCCTTCGCAATTTACACACTTTGGGTCTTTGTCCCTCATAATTTCAACACTTCGGCCTTCGGGACTTTCATCTTTGTCCTTCACGATTTTGACCCTTCGACCTTCGGGACTTCGGGTCTTTGTCCTTCACAACTTCAACACTTTGACCTTCGAGACATCAAAGATTTGTCCTTTGCGACTTTGACCCTTTGGCCTTTAGGACTTCGGGTCTTTGTTCAATTGTTGGTGGTGAAACTCCCGAAGTAAATCTCCTGGAGTGACGTAATTTATTTATGTTACTTGTTTACATTGGCATGAGCTGAGTGGCAGGCACATGTCACTTAGATTCATGATTTACATGTACCTAATCTGCCTATTTCATCTTAACACTTGTCATTATTTGACTGTGCCATGTGTCCTTGTTGATGTGGTTTGCCACATTTCCTTACTGACATGGTCTGCCACATGTCCTTGATGATGTGGTCTTCCACATGTCCTTGCTAATGTGGTATGATGATGTGGTTTTCCACATGTCCTTGCTGACATGGTCTACTAATGTGGTTTGCCACATGTCCTTGCTGACATGGTCTGTTGACGTAGATCTCCCGATGTGACACATATTCATCTCCTTGATCTAATGGTCATAATACTATCCAAAATGTATCTCAAACTGATGACTGACACCGAATTCAAAATTTTGGCTTTCGGGACTTTAGGTAATTTGATTTCTCAAATTAACAATTCTTCAGAAGCGAGATTCCCCGAACTGTAACCTCCTCACAACTTTTAATCCAAACTGAATTTTGTTCGTTGATCACGGTTTTAGATCGATGACTTGATCTATCTGTGATGCTTCTTTGCCTTGGATTAAATGAAATAGCTCTTCTTCTAGCTTATCCTATCCTTCCACTTTAGAATGATCCAATGGTTTTCGAGTATTCAGATATTCAAATTCTCATCCCTTTTCCCTCGCTTATCCTATCCTTCCACTTAATGTGATCCGACGACTGATGGAAATTTGAGTGATTGAGATCTAGATCTCAGCCCTTGTTTATCCTATCCACTTGTAGTGATCTAATCGGTCAAGAAGACTCTCGAAGAAGATCAACGATCAAGGATGATTTCAAGGTCCTCAACTAGCATGACTTTTAAGACTATCGTCGAGTTCCGCATTGGAGACCTCTCGTTGGTAGTGGAATTTATTCCAACTGTAGATATATTGTCGAGTGACCCTCGATGGTCGATGTGGATTACAAAACTACAACTTGCGAGTGTTTTAATTTCTCACCCAAGCTCCGCAATTTGAAGTTGTGCAATTGTTGGTGAGTCAACCACGATCGTCGATCTTTGAAACTATAAGATCTGACAGTCCTGAATAATTGCGGGCTTGGAAATATCATGTTGTTTAATTATCCTTTCAATCTTTGAAATCTCTCACTGTTGTTGATCTGGTGCTTCCATATCTGACGGTCATGACTTAATCCGACTTAATTTGATTGTTTGGTGGATCAACCATAGTCGTTGATCTTTGATTCGATGATATCTGAAGATCTAGAATAATTGTAGGATTGGAACTAGTGTGTCGTTTAATTCTCCTTTCTCTCTCCATAATCTATCCCTGCCATTGATCTGACGCATGTATATCAATGTTCTTGATTTGATCTAATCGTTGAATAGTATTCCAACAATCCTTCTCTTGTAATCTGACAGTCTAGACTAATTGTGGGTTTGGGAATAACATGCTTTTTAATTCTCCTTTTTCTCTCTGTAATTCATCCCTTCTAAGTTTCATCGCACCATATCTTCTGAGCTTTGATCTTCATTCGCTAATCCTCCCGAGATTTAATCTCTGCATATCATGCAACGGTTTGACATGAATTATATGCTAACTATTATGCTATTTATATCAATGACAATTCATCATACCAACCTATCATCACATCAATTAAAATACATCGATGACACTATGTCCAACAATATCCCTCTTTGTCATTGATGGAAACACACCAACTTCATACACAAACTCCTCATGTGATGATGCTTCTCTCCTCCGAAGTTACTCTCCCCCTTTGACATCAATTGATGATGCTTCTCTCCTCCGAAGTTACTCTCCCCCTTTGACATCAATGGCAAAGGGTTTCTCGTCCTATGATCTGTCTATCAATATGCTACTGATCAATATCTAAACTTTGATAACTCCCCCTGCAATTATGCTCTGTCTTCCATAATTGAATAACTCCCCCTATCAGTCTGCTCTCTCTTCCTTTGGCAGGTTTGCCCCTTTGTTTCTAAAAAGGGTATCTCTTCCTGAGAAGTTCTCTCCTCTTGTTATCTCTACAGGATGTCATGTATATCATTTTATACATCATAGTGTTGTTGCTACTGATATCATTGTCCTACTAAAACACTGCACAATTGTGGCTCATATTTATCAAACAACCCTTGGATCTGTACTTTATTCTTATCGATCTCTAGCCATGATATCAATTGTTTTTATATCATTCACCTTGACATCTGCACTCTCAACAATCTTATGTAACCTAAGATTGTAGCCTTACATCTTCCCTCCAATATCCATCAGATATTTTTTCTTCATTGAGAATTGTCCTTGCAGCTTCCTGGACACACACACACACACATATATATATTATATTATTTTTTTTTTATTTTGAGAAGGAGTTTCAGTGTACCATTAAAATAGGATTGAAATATTTTAGAGATAATCATCACTCAATTCTTGTTATTGTTCTACTATTAGAGATTCAACATCAATGCCACTATTATGTGCGCCAGAAGCATATTTATCCTTGTCTTGAGAAGTTTCAGCCACCGATATCCTCACTACCACCTCTCCTCTTTTTTCTTCTTCAAGTTGGGTCTTCATATTGACATTGCTTTCACTTAGTTATTTTAGATCTGCAAGGTTTCTGCTAAGTTCATCATCTTCCTTTTATTTTAGATCTGCAAGGTTTCTGCTAAGTTCATCATCTTCCTTCTTTTCTTCTTTTACTTGACTGATTTCATTCTTTAATTTCTCAATCTCCTCTTCTTTTTCTTCTATCTGAATAGTTTTCTCAGATATGTTTTTTTCATTATCTTTGAGCATTTCCTTTATTTCCAAGAAATTCTTTTGAGTCTTTTCAAGAAATTCTTTAGTGTAGTCATGAAGAAAACTATAGTCTGAATAATTATGGTCATAGTAGTATTCATAAAGAATCCAATCAAGTTTATGTTTGACCTTAGATAGTTCTTCTTCTACTTCTTTCATGGGATAAATGCTAACGGAACATTCTTCTATTGTTTCTAAATCTTGTTTACTTGTAGGGGAGATTTTAATATCAACATTATTGCAATCGGAAGATTGTGGAGAATCTTTACCTTTATTGATGGTTGAGTCTTCCTCTTCATCTTTGATAGGAATGTCTTCTGTGTCTTCTCTTTTGATTTGATACATCATCTTGGGAAGATGAGCAGATTATTTGGAGGTAACATTGCAACACATGTCATCTTCAACATCAATATGAGTAATAGGACTTGTTTCCTTAACAATGTGTATTTGGTCATATCCAAGGCCAAATTTGTTTGAGGGAAATCTTTGTAGATTGAGAACTTTATCAAGGGCGTCAGTCCCTTTCTTGAATTTTTCAACAGTATTAAGTTAAGCCTTTAGTTGTTTACACTTTTGTTTATATTTTCTCAGATCATCCAAAGCACACCCAAGCTCAGCTTCAATATTGACTTTTGCATCAATGTCTGAGTATTCTTCAAAATAATCTTCATCACTAGAACTGTTGTAGACTGAAATTTGTTCTGATTGAAATGATTCATTTGACTTCTTATCTGAGTAGAGGTATTTTAATTTGTCCCAGAGTTCCTTTGCAGAATCACATTCACCTATATTTTCTTTGACATCATCAGGTAATCCATCAAGGATTGTATTCATTTCCACTGAGTTACTTTTCTTGGATTTCTTTTGAGCTAGAGTCCTTACTTAGTTTGGTGGGAATTAATCAGTGATCATTGAATTCCATACATCATGTCCCAATGCCTTCAGATGAATTTCCATTATTGTACTCCAAAATAAGTATTCTTCTTTTCCAGGTATTGGAGTTCCATTCTCAGTGTAAATATTTTGTCCATCCATGTGTGTTTAATTTGATCTTCCTTTCAGTTTGTTAGACTGTTCTTAAAGGAACCTCGCTTTGATACCAATTGATGGAATATCTAGCAATACTGAGAGGGGGGGTTGAATCAATATTGCTTACTTTTTCTTATTAATTCCTTCAATATTAAGCACACACCTTAGTTATTCAATTAAGCAATATATGATGAACAACAAACCCATGAACACAAGATTTTATTGTGGAAACCAATAGGGAAAACCACCAACACTTTTCTATTAACTACAAAATCCATTTTCTTACAAGTTACATAAAAGGAATATGTTCTTCCTCTTTTATCAACACCAACTGATCAGGATGCACCCAGACCCTTATTCACCAACACCAACTTATAGAAGGATTTGACCCCCTGTTTAGTCAGCTACAACTGACAAGGAAGCACCAACTCCCCTTGTTCACCAGCACCAACTTGTAGGAGGCTTCGACCCCCAGTTTAGTCAAATACAACTAACCAGGAAGAACCTACTCCCCTGCAGGCTCCAACCTACCCTTACACCACCCAACCACCCTTATTTTATAATTCAATTCATTCTCTTCTGATCTTCATAGAATTTGACTCATGCAACCATTGTTGTACTTTCTACTTGTCTACTGCAACCTCTGCTTGTATGGTCATTTTTTTATTTGCAGTCAAACTTTATCTTTTGCTCTCTAGCTTCTGTCATTTAGTCGTCAATGAATCTACTGCAGTTTCAACAAAAGTCTTCTATATCAAATTGCATAACTGCTTCTATGTCTTCTTCTGTTCTTGATCTTCAATAATACATTGACAGGTTCGTTAGAACAAACAATTCTTGTTATTGAACTCTGCTTCTTTTTTGATCTTCTTATCTAAACTACAGAGACACATTCTTCTCACCGCTCTTCCTCGTTTATATAATCTTCAAAACAATGTGATTTATAACGCACCGTGTCCTTTTGTTTCAACCATCACACCTCTTCATTTAACTTAACCATAATCATTGTTTATTATTCTTACCATGAAGGCTTTTCATAAATTTATCATAGATATGGATCAATTTCGTCTTTTAATTCAATCCCGAATCTTTTAATTATTGCAGAAGCTGATTTCTGCAGAGGTGCTTCCTTCAATCCATTTTCATATGATTGACAACGCAAAACCATGGGCTTATTGATTAAGCGATGTATAATATTTTGACTTTAATTATCTTATTCCATATGACCACAGGTAGTGACTGGGCACTAGGACAAGTGAGTGCTTGATCACCTATCAAAATCAACAATCACGATTTCATCTCTTGATGAGATGGATGACTATCGAGACTTCTCCCTTCGGGACATGCAACCTTTCAAATATTTCGAAAAAGATCGGACGTTTCACGTTTTAGTCTCCCAATGCGATGGACGATTATTGACACTTCGAGACTTCGTCCTTCACGACTTCCATCCTTTTCACAAATCTCCTAAATAAACGACGCGTGTCCATAATTTCCAACGGATGAGAATACTCTCGAAATGTTCTTTAGATCAAACGACTCATGACCACTTCGGGACTTAGGCCTTTGGGACTTCAGAGGTTCAGACAATCGCTACTCGATTTTCCTCCGGAGTGATCACCTGTTGAATTAGCCATACAGTGGTGGAGACCGATTATTGTCGGTTAAAACGTCCACTTACACTATCCTTCCACTATACTTAATCAACGGTCGAGACCGCTCCTGAAGTGTCCTTCAGATCGAACGACTCATGTCCACATCAGGACTTTGACCTTCAAGACTTCAGGAATTTTTCCTTTGCGACTTAGGAAGTATGGCCTTTCAGACTTCATAACATTGTCCTTCGTGATTTATACACTTAGACCTTCGGGACTTCGGGTCTTTGTCCCTCACGATTTTGACACTTCAGTGTTCGAGACTTCAGGTCTTTGTCCTTCGCGATTTCGACACTTTGGGTCTTTTTCCTTCACGACTTCGGCACTTCAGCCTTTGGGACATCGAAGCTTTTGTCCTTCACAACTTCTGCCCTTCGGCCTTCGAGACTTCAGGTTTTTGTTCAATTGTTGGTGGTGAAACTCCCGAAGTAAATCTCCCAAAGTGACATAATTTACTGATGTCACTTGCTTACATTGGCACGTGCTGAGTGGCAGTCATGTCCCACTTAGTTTCATGATTTACATGTACCTGATCTACCGATTTCATCTTGACACTTGTCATTACCTGACTGTGCCACGTGTCCTTGTTGACGTGGTTTGCCACATTTCCTTACTGAGGTGGTATGATGACATGGTCTACCACATGTCCTTGCTTATGTGGTCTGCTAACATGGTTTTCCACATGTCCTTGTTGACATGGTTTGCTAAAGTAGATC
Organism: Picea abies; assembly: GCA_900067695.1. Classification (NCBI taxonomy): domain Eukaryota; kingdom Viridiplantae; phylum Streptophyta; class Pinopsida; order Pinales; family Pinaceae; genus Picea; species Picea abies. Next base: position 2,465 of record CBVK0101316483.1, on the reverse strand, counting down.
TCCCGATGTGACACATATTCATCTCCTTGATCTAATGGTTAGAATACTATTTGAAATGTATCTCATATCGATGGCTGAGAGTGACTTCATAATTTTGGCTTTCGGGACTTCGGGTAATTTGATTTCTCAACTTCACAATTCTTCCAAAGAGATATTCCTTGAACTATAACCTCCTCACAAATTTTAATCTGAACTAAATGTTGTTCATTGATCATGGTTTTAGATTGACGGTTTGATCTATCTACGATGCTCCTTTTCCTTGGATTAAATCCAATGACTCTTCTTCTAGCTTATCCTATCCTTCCACTTTAGAATGATCCAATGCTTATCGGGTATTCAGATATTCGAATTCTCAACCCTTTTTCCTCGCTTATCCTATCCTTCCACTTAATGTGATTCGATGGTTGATGGAAATTTGGGTGATCGAGGTCTCAGATCTCAACCCTTTTTTATCCTATCCACTTGAAGTGATTCAATCAGTCGAGAAGAGTCTCGAAGTAGATCAACGATCAAGGATGATTGTGGGGTCCTCAACTAGCATGAATTTTAGGACTATCGTCGATTTCCACGTCGGAAACCGCTCATTGGTAGTGGAACTGATTCCAAATATAGATCTATTGTCGAGTGACCATTGACGGTCGATGTAGATTGCGAAACCACAAATTGTGAGTGGTTTAATTTGTCACCCAAGATCTGCAATTTGAAGTTGTGCAATTGTTGGTGAGTCAACCACAATCATTGATCTTTGAAGCTATAAGATTTGACGATCCTGACTAATTGCGAGTTTGGAAATAGCACATTGTTTAGTTCTCCTTTCGTTGTCCTCAATCTCCCTGCTGTTGATTTGGTGCTTGCGTATCTGACGGTCACGACTTAATCTGATTGTTTGGTGGATCAACCGTAGTCATCGATCTTTGAGTCGATGAGATATGACGATCTAGAATAATTGCGGGATTGGAACTAGTGTGTCGTTTAGTTCTCCCCTTTTTCTCTTTACAATGTATCCCTGCCATTGATCTGGTGCATGCATATCAATGGTCTTGATTTGATCTGATCATTGACTAGTATTCCAATGATCCTTCTCTTGTAATATGACAGTCTAGACTGATTGCGGGATTGGGAATAACACGCTTTTTAATTCTCCTTTTTTTCTCCACAATTCATCCCTTCTGTTTTTATCATGCCATCTCTTCTGAGCTTTGATCTTCATTATCTAACCCTCCTGATATTTAATCTCTGCATATCGTCCAACTGTTTTACATCAATCATTATATGCTAACTGTTATAATGTTGATATCAATGAAAATTCGTCATACCAACTTATCATCACATCAATGACATCAATTGTTTACATCAATGACAATACATCAATGACACTATGTCCAACATAATGAAATATAAGTTCATTATCATCAATCTAATGCAAGAGAATATATTTAAATCATAAAATGAAAATAACAATTAAACTGAATACGAATTGCAAATGAAACACATGGATTGAAGCAACACACTTAGAAACTAATCTATAAAATAAAAATGAAAGAAGAAGGATGTTACCAGAATGAGGGGCCCTTCCCAGACTGGTTAACGCTACTTGAAGACAATCAGATCAAGCTGTAATAATGCACAACGAATCAACAACAATCAATTCTCCATTTTGATCAAAGATTATGTTTACACAATCAACTCTCTCATTCTTGTTCTTTACAAAGAATCGATTACAAAGGATGATAATGATAATGATGGCTCCCATTCTCATCCCTATGAGACTCTATTTATACATAAAAATCCAAGGAGAAAGGATAGAACTGAATCCCCCCAACTCAGATTTTGGTTAAAACCAATTTTACAAATTTTGGAACAAAATCACAAAAATCTGGGTTTTTCATCAATTTGGGTAGATTCGAGTTAGAGATCCACCCATTTCTTCCAAAACAATTCTAATTTTGAAAAAGTTCATATGTTTTGCTCAATTTTCCACATTCTAGGAAAAACCCATATCGTAGAATTTCTAGATATGATACCATCTGCATGGAAATCGAGGTGCAAGTTGGTAGTTTGAGATTTTTACTTTTTTCTTTTTTTCTTTTGTAGAATCAGTCCCCCTGAGTTGGAGATCCACACATGTGATTTGGGTTAATTCTAACTCACATCTCTTAATTTTGACGTTGTTATGGACAAAACCCATGTCCCCGAGTTTCCTTTACAAGCATTCCAAAGTCTTGACTATAGTCCAGTATCAGATGGTTGTTGATGCTAGTACCAGATAGCCTGGAACATTCTGGTACCAGATGGTTTCTGGAACATTCTAGTACCGGATGAGATGAATTATGAGTACTAGATGACATGGACTGTGGGTATCCAATGACATGGAGTGTGAGTACCAGATGACTGTGTAGGTACCATATGACTGTAGAACCTTCTGGTACCAGATGACTTGGAGTGTGAGTACAGGATGACCTCCA
>CBVK0101316434.1:0-13633 GCA_900067695.1 Picea abies | reverse complement strand
CCATTAAGGTCTCAGAGAGCCAATTCATCTCGGAATTGAAGATCCTTGACCGAGAGGTCGCACAACCCTTAGGAGAGAAGGGGGTCTACATATTTGTAACTTGAATAAATATTTATATGAATTGAAACAATCCTTATATGGAAATCCATGCAAATGCACCACTTTCTTAAAAAATAACTCTATGCAATAAGTCATATTGTTGGTCTAATTACAAGGAATGAAAAGATCTATCTTTGAAAAATTATCTTGTCCACAAAAAAAATCATCAAATCCTAATCGTAGTCTAGGTAAATGTAGTACAAAAACTATAGATAAATCCTTCCAAGACATACTTGGTATTTACAATGGCATGTACAATCATCTATTTTGATTTGTACTCTTTTATGTCTGGCATATTTTGGTTTTTTCAATAAGTTGATCAATTCTCTATGTAAACTTGGACAATATTACCTTTCCTCTAGTAAATGGATTGTCTTATCTTATCCAAAATTCCCTACTAAACCTCCACTATGCACCTTTATTATCAAATTATTGCACATTGAGCCTTGACAAATATATATAATTTCTTTCCTCTAAACGAATAACCATCCTAGAGGAGATAATCCAACTCTATGTTTCACCATCCTATAAGAAGTACTTTGACTCTATGCTTTTATCTTGTAATACTAGGATTTTTCATATTTCTTGAACCTATGTGAAGTCCTTTTCCTACAATTACATATCCTTAATCTGCACAATCCAATAGTATCATTCTTCATGCTCATTGACATCAATGCTTCTTTTTTCAATGCATCAACAAATTTATTCTCCTTTACATACTTATGCTTCAACACAGATGTATATCCCTATAGATGCTCTATCCACCTCATATGCTTATGGCTCAACTTAAGATGACTATTGAGGAACTTTATTACCTAATTATTTAAAAAAAAACAATTCTTAGGAAATAACTAATAACTCCAAACCTTTAGTGCCTACATTTTCACATAGAAATCCAAAGCATGTGTCAAGAACTTATTTCATACCTTGTTCAACTTGTCCTTCAATATTTAGTTAACACTACATAAATATATAAACCAGTTGCATCACAACCAACCTAAAAATATTTACTAAAAATTAGGCAACACCAACACTAGAGACTTAGAAATTTTCTTCTTTAATAGCTTAAAACTCTACTGCACATGCTGTAATGTCCCCCAACTTAACTAAGGAACATTACCATGCGGAAATACACATAAATCATTTTCTGCTAGCTAATCATGTAACTTACCAACTATAGGAATACATATTTAACCATTCTTGTATCATTGATTTAAATGCAACTACAACATATCAAATTAAAATGAATGCAATTGATAAAATCATCACATCAACATATCATTCATTCTCATACATGGAGTTCATACACATCAATTAAATCGCATAATGCAACACATAAAACATATAAAACACTTATCTTCTTCAAATAGTTGTGCAACTAGCTACTTGGGACAAATGTTGCACCCAACCATAGACTTGTTGCTCTAGATCTCAATAGCAAGTCATTGCTGAGATGGGGTTAGGAATCCAAAAAAGAGGGCGTCTCTCACTGTCCACTCACAAATGAGATATTCCCACAACCCACTGGCATTCTCCTACAAATATCTTGATTTCCACTAACTCTCTTCCTCTCGATCTGCCCAACCCAAGTAATATTCTCGTTCACTACTCTCAGTCTACCAGGCATCCAATTCATTTATCATAGTCTCTTTGACACATATAAATAGGAACTTCACTACTGGAAATTCAAGGGAACTCACTACTAGGATAACCTGATAGTAAAACACTAGCAATAACTTGATGTTACAATGCAACTCACACATGAATTCACTCTTCATGCCAAACAATCTAGTTCTTCATTCTTCAGCTCCAAAAATGCTATAGAATTCTCCCTCCATCATTTCTCCATCTCTAGATCTCTTCTTATTGTTCTTTGGTTGTTGTTCATGCCAAAAACATGGTTGTCCAAAACTTCCCTCCTTGGCCCTACAAAAGTTTCCTCTTTTTTCTTATTTTTCCCCTTCGTGCTCCACCTAGATCACAGTCCAATCAATTATGTGGTTAGGTTTAGGCACACATTTCTTTAATAATAACACATGAAATACAATATGCACTCTCATGTATGTCAGAAATGCTAGCATGTATGAAATTGGGCCTATATTTTCTAAGATATCAAAAGGCCCACATTATCTGACTACCAACTTTGGGCATCAACCTAATCTTAGTGAACTTATTTTCACTTTCACTTTTAAAAATACATGTTTACCCACTTTAAAATCTATGAAAACTTTGTTCTTGTCCGCACCAATTTTCTTCCTGTCTTGGGAAGATTTTAAATTCCACCTGATCTTTGTCATCCGTTCTTCCATTTCCTTCAACAAATATAATCCAATGAAAACTTTGTCTTCCAAGTTATAACAACTTATTGGTGTGTTACAGTTCTTGCTATACAATGCTTCAAATGGGATCATTTTTAATGAGGCTTGATACCCATTATTGTAAGAAAATTGCACTAAGTGGATATCATCTTCCCACTTTGATGGTTGGTCCATAACATACATTCTGAGCATGTCTTCAATTATTTTGTTGGTCCTCTCTTTTTTCCCATCTAATTATGGATGATGCACTATACTGAGATTTAAATTTTTCCCAAATCCCTTAAACAAACCTTTCCATAAGTTGGATGTAAATTTGGGATCTCTATCTAGAACGATTGATTTGTGAACTTCTTTCATGTATATCTCTGTAATATTTGTTTCCTTGTGTGTAGTCTTTACTTGGATACAATGTGTAGCCTTAGTCGATTTTTCCACCACCACCATGATGGAATCATGCTGCTTCACTTTTTTGGGCAGCTAACTACTTCTCATTTCCATTATGGAATGGGAAATGACTATAATATCCTCGTTGGATGTCTATGTTTAGTCTTCACCTTTTGGCACTCTAGACACCTGGTGATATAATTAACCACTTTTTCTTCATTTCGAGCTAAAAGTATTGTCTTCTTACAACTGCATTTGATTTCTAATATCATGGATGCCCAACATATGGCACATTGTGAATTTTCATCAGCATTTTATTTTTCATCTCACCAGAGTTCAACACATGGAATTTTCATCGGTACATGATATCTCCATCCCTTTTCAACTTAAAATATTTAATTTTTTGCTAAAAAATACCTTGTTGTAATGTTTCTTTTGTTTGCAAATAATGCTGATTTGAATTTGTTGCTTTAATAATTTTATCTTTTGAATTATATTTGTACACACTGGTGGCTTCCATATGTGTCTTGTGTGCTCTTATGCTAAGTGCATCATCCAACTAATTCTCTTTTCTCTTGATATGCTTAATTTCAAAGTCATATTCACTAAGGAATTCTAGCCATGTAGTTTGCCTGACATTTAATGTGGAATATCCAAACAAATGTTTCATATCACAATGATTTTTCCTTAGCTCAAATTTCCTCCCCATGAGGTAATGTATCCACATTTTTAATGCATTAATAATGGATGCTAATTCCAAGTCATGTGTAGCATAATTCCTCTCATTCTCTTTTCCATTTCATAACTCGTAGCACACCACATGATCCTTTTGAGTGAGGACTCAACTAATCCCTTCCTTGCATGCATTAGTGCACACCACAAAACTTCATCTGGATATGAAATATTTAATATTGTCTCACTTGTCAAAATGTCTTTCAACTGTTGAAATTCCTCTTCACACTCACAATTCCATTCAAATTTCACTCATTTATTTTGCAAAGAAGTGATTGGGTTTGCAATCTTTGAAAAACCTTTTATAAATATTTGGTAATAACCTACAATTCCCATGAATGATCTGACCTTTTTCATATTTCTTAGAGATGTCCATCCTCTAATGGCCTCTATTTTCTTAGGATCAACTGCTATCCCATTTGCTGAAATAATATGCCTCAATTGATGAATCTTCTTTTGATAAAAGTTTCACTTACTTAGCTTGGCATACAATTTGTGTTCTCTTAAAACTTGCAACACCATTCTTAAATTTTGCTCATGCTTTTCTTCTATTTTTTAGTAGATGAGTATATCATTTAGGAATACAATTACAAACTTGTCCAAGTATTTCCTGAACACTCCATTCATTAGGAACATGAAAACAACTTGGGAATTTGATAAACCAAATGACACTACCGTAAATTCATAATTCCCATATCTTGTTATGAATGTTGTCTTGATGATGTCTTCTTCCTTTATACTCACTAGATGATAAATTGACCTCAAGTCAATATTGGAAAATATTCCTGCACCTTTCCGCTAATTGAATATATCATCAATCCTTGACAAAATATATTTGTTCTTTATGGTGACCTTATTCAGTTGTATGGAAACAATACACAACCTTAAGGTTCCATATCTCTTCTTCAAAAAAATCACTGGGGATCCCCAAGGTGACACTCTTGGGTGTATATACCCCTTCTTTAACAATTATTCAAGATGCATCTGCAACTCTTTCAATTTTGGTGTGCCCATTCTATAAGGTGTCTTGGACATTGGGGTATCTCCTGGAACCAAATCAATAGAGAAATCAATGTATCTCTTTGGTGGGAGTCCTAGAATTTCCCCAAAAACATATTCAAATTCCCTCAAGATCGAATGGTCTTCAATACTTTCCACTTTCTCTCCGACTACCTCTTCCATACGAGCTCCAAAAATTTGACATCCCTTCCTGAAATTCTTTTTCAGTTGCATGGATAAAATTTATCTAACAACTACAACTCTTGGAATGCCTTGAACCTTTACTTGTTGTCCTACTTCATGAAGACAAGTGATTTCCTTGTTGTAACAATATAGGACAAGATGGTGTTTTTCCAACCAATCCATGCCAATTATACAATCATATGAACCCAATGGTATGATGTTTACATCTACCTTTGTGCTAATTTCAATCATGTCTATCGAGCAATATTTAACCAACACATTGATTTTCCTTTTAGACCCCATGGCTAACTGAACTAACCAATATTTCTTATGCTTACTCCTTTGTAAGTGAAAACTTTCAACAATGTTAGATTTTATGTAACTATCACTATCTCCAGAATCATTTAAAATTATTATGGGATGGTTATCAATCTTACCTTCCACTTCAATCATGAGGGGATGGTATTGTGATTTCTTGTTGTCTAAGGATGCATAAATCCTTGACATGTTTCCTCCCATGTCTTCAACTATTTCATCCCCTTGAATGTTGTAGGCAATCCTCATTTTTTCTCCTTTGTGAGGGAAGTCCATGCATATGTGATCTCTCTCACATCCCCAACATTTTAAATGAAACTACCTTGGTATTTCCAAAATGAATCTACCATCCTGGGCTCATTTTGGGTTGTCTGACCTTGCTGAATTTCTTATGAGTTATTTCTGAAAAAATGATGGCTTAAAACCCTTCTGCCTTTGTTATTTCTTACCTTTCATCTTGTCATTCCATGCTCTTTGGAAGAATGACCTCCCTCTTCTACGCTCATAAAGATGATTTTCTCTCCTTATGGACTCCTCCAAAGTCTCAAGGTTATCACAGTGTATCTTGTCACTGTATAAGGAGGGTAACCCACTTAGAAATAGGGAAAATTTTAGGGGCTAAATTTCACAAATGGGATCATTTTCCATGTTTTTTCACCAAAAAATATTCACAAATTTCCATTTCTTCTAAAAATGATTTTCCAAAATTCCATAGAATAAAATTATTTTACCTTTAAAATCACCAACATTTTATAGAAACTATATAAAATCCTTAGAAATTTGAATATTTTTACAAAACTATCGCCAAATATTTTACATTTTGCCTATTAAGGACTAGTTAGATTAACCTAAGTTTCTACATTTTAATATAAATTTCCATCCTTAAAATTATCCTTTCCCAGAAACCTTTGGATTTTGACCTTCTCATCCTTTATGAAGCCCACATACTTCAATAATTCAAAGAACCTCTTTTCATATTCATCCATTGTCATGTTTCCCAACTTGAGTTCAAAGAACTCTTTCATCTTCCTTTCATAGTAATGCTCGGATAAATATTTCTCTTGGAAATATCCTTTGAATTTCCTCCATATTGAGACCTTCTTCTAATCAAGGCATTTGGCTTGCTTAAGTTGATCCCACCACATGGATTCCTTTCCTTGCAGGTGTTAGGTTTCAATTCTGGTTTCTACCCTTGAGGAATAATCATGTAGCTGGAAATATTTCTTCATTTCCAATAGCCATGGTTAAACCTCTTCTTCCTTTCTATGCTCACCATTAAACATTGGTGGGATGATTTTATTGAATTCACCTTGCAAGATGTCTTCCTCAGGCCTTTTTCTCTGCCTTCTGACAAGAGACAAACTTGGGTTTCTCCCTAGCCCTAAAATTGCATGATATCTCTTAGTATATTTCTATGGAGAATGATGGTGCCTGCTCATACTTCTTGATTATCTATCATTCCTGTGATCATCCCTTCTGCTATGGGATTCAAATGCTGCCACTTGTCTAGCACTAGTTGCTTGCTTTGTGCTAGAGTCTTTATTGGCTTTCCTTTGAATCATATTAAGAATTTGTAGTATATCCTCCCGAGATTTCATAATATTCTCATTATCTCTCCTATATATTTTCACTTCTCTCTATAGGATTCTCATAATTATAAGCTCTTGCCTGCCTCTTCTTCTATTAGACTCTGTTTCAACATTTCCCATGTTGACATGTGACCCTATGATTTCATCTTCGTGGCTATAGGACCCTTGGGAATCCTCCATTATTGTAGTTTTGATATAGGAAACAAATCACCATCTTGTACCTCTAACTCCTGGAAGAAAATGTGCACGCAATAAAATTTTTGTTAGACAAAAAATATATACATACACTGTTTTGGAAAAATAATGGATACATTTTCTGCTCTTTAATGTTACCAATCATCTTCTTTTGCATTGAATGTAACTTCTGCTGCCTAGATCATATTTTTGGGTTGATATATGGCTTCGCCTCTTGAATACCTTTCCAATTACTATTCATTTTTCCAAATCTAAGCTATGAGTAGAAAGTCATGGGAAATTGAATATTTTCACCTTACCCCTCTTGTGCACCTTTCTCCCTAGTGAAAAATAATCTCAAACACCAACTTTGGCCACCTACAAAGATAAATTTGTTAGTAATCGAGGAAAATTTTGTAGTAGACACAAATAATATTTCTGATACTGAATTCATATAAACTCTCATATTTTCAAACAAATGCTCCAGTAAAAAACTGCAACAATATGGAAATGAAAACTTTGTCCTTTTTTCACTTTCTCATGACTTGACAATTTTATCCCTGATTAAGCATTCCTACACTAACTCCTTTGGAATTTTGATAGAATCCCAATTGGGTATATTCATGCCAACGTTTTGCACGATCTATCAAAATTTCATCTTTATTCGAGCTCCCAAATGATAGTTATGGCCTATAAATTTTTTGATTGTTTTCCCATTTTTAGCCCTATATGTTACAAGTGTCTTCTCTCTCATATTGTACAGTTTTAGGTACCCAAATTCCACATATAGCTCCATGAGTGTCTTCTATGTTCCATGAGATTTCCATAGAATGCTCCTGTGCCCCAAACCAACTTTTGAGTCAGGCGTTATGCCCTCTGAAAGTAATCTGGTACTAAAATTATACCTTAAACTATTTCAACTATAACTTTCTTATACGAGTTTTTTTTTGCACTCGAGATAGCTCATTGGAAAGATCTCACTGAGATATTTAATTTAATCTAAAGAGACTTTGTGTACCATTGGTACACTCAATTATCACATTTATGACTATAGGTGATAATTGATGCTATGGGATTCATTTTGCTAGTTTCAATCCCACTACTTCACCTCTATGAGTATTAAGTGGATTATTCAAAATCATGACAAAATAAGTGTTAAATGGATTCTCAAAATATGAAAAATTGATTAGTTGCGACTAATACTCATATCTGAATCATAAACTAATGACTCACTTTACAACATATAACTCCAAAAAATGATATCTCAAGTATTATAATTTTAAAAGGTTAAATATGTAAATATTCATTTTTAATATTATTTTTATTTTTATAATTCAATAAATGTATTTTTTTTAATAAATATTATTTTCTAATATTATAATCACTTACTAATAAATTAATTTATGATTATTAATAATTATTTATTTAAATTTTATTTTATTTATAATATATTATAATAATAAAAATACAATCTCCTATATAAATTTAAATTCCCCTACTTCTTTTATAATAATAATAATAATAATAATAATAATAATAATAATAATAATCTATTTTTAAGGTCACGACCAAGCCAGAGATCAAATTGGTGTATGAGACCTCCTTTGCCTAGCGATTTGACTGGTAAAGTCTATGGAGGTATACATACCCTACCCCCTCTAGATTTGAACTTGTGACCTCTTAGGAGGAAGCATGCGTTCTTAATCATTAGGCCCACTCAGACTGTATATATATAAACTATAACAAAACATAAAATAACATCCATACACATTACTTTATATATATATATATATATATATATATATATAAACAAACAAACAAACTATAACAAAACATAAAATAACATTCATATAAATTAGCATTGGCATTGATGTTATATATATAAACAAACAAACTATAACAAAACATAAAATAACATCCATATAAATTAGCATTGGCATTGATGTGTATTTCAGAAGCATAACAATATCCCCTTTAAATGATAATTTAAGACTAAATTTGGTATATTTGACACTTAACTCCAAATTGATATGTCTCCTTATGATATCTAGTAGTTTGTTTTGCTTGTTTTCAATGCTCTAACATGTACCTAGATATCACACTAACATAAATAATATGTAGCCTATTAATAGTAAAAATAATGAAATGTCCTTCCCAACTCTTTGTACAAGTTTGTATACTTCTTTTTAATCATATTTAAAAGATAGTTTAGCCCCATTTTCAAGTTGTCTACGAGCATACTTAAATTCCTCCATTTTGAATGTCTTTGACAAACCTATTCCGATTGACATAGGGAATATTTTTCTCGCTTCTCCCATACATGCATAGCTAAGAAGTAGAGAAGCAAACCCTAATATATTATAACAATAATAGTTTTAAATTTTCTTAAAGTTTTCAAATTTTTTCTTGGTGTTGTAAGTCTGTTTATTTACAAGCAAATCATCTAAACATAGGATGAGAATCAAATTCTTTTAATCATAATCTTTCATTTAATAATTTGTGTTTGAATGAGCTTTTTATTAAAGTCTTTTTTAAAGAAATATTCAATTGGTTTTGGAGTATCAATATTTATATATAAGGATCGTTTCAATTCATATAAGGACTTATTCAACCTGCAAATAAGGTGTTTTTGGATTGTCATGATTGTTTTAGTCATTGTTGCAAGAATAGTTCAAATGATTCTCATTTTGGATATAAGGACGATCGTGTGGATGATATATCAACACCTTGTTTTTGAGATAATCCTTTTGCAACGAGTTTAACATTAAGATCCCAAATCTTAGTTTCAGCCACAAACTTCCATTCACCCATTTTCATTCAACAATTTTCTACCTTTCAAAAGTGTTGTTGACTGCTGGGTTTAGTTCTTTATCAAGGAACTATATTCATCTACCACTACAACTTGCCATTATGGTTTTACTTGGGCCTCTTGATAGGTTTATGGATCTTCATTCTCTATGACACTTTCCACAAAGTTATCCAAAAACTACTAAGAAATGTCATATATTGTCCTATTATAATGGTTTATGGAAATCCATGCAAATGCACCACTTTCTTAAACAATAAATCTATGCAACAAGTCACATTGTTGGTCTAATTACAGGATATGAAATGATCTATCTTTGAAAACTTATCTTGACCATAAAAAAAATCATCAAATCCTAATTGTGTTCTAGGTAAACATAGTACAAAAAATATAGATAAATCCTTCCAAGACATACTTGGTATTTACAATGGCATGTGAAATCATCTATTTTAAGTTGTACTCTTTTATGTCTGTCACATTCTGCATTTTTCAATAACTTTCTTAATTCTCTATGTAAACTTGGATAATGCTACCTTTCCTCTAGTAAATGGACTATCTTATCTTGTCCAAAATTCCCTACTAAACCTCCACTATGCACCTCTCTTATCAAATTATTGCACACTGAGCCTTGACAAATATATAGAATTTATTTCCTCTAAACAAATAACCATCCTAGAGGAGATACTCCAACTCTATGTTTCACCATCCTATAAAAAGTGCTTCAATTCTATGCTTTTATCTTGTAATAATAGGGTTTTTCATATTTCTTGAACCTATGTGAAGTCCTTGTCCTACAATTACATATCCTTAATATACAAAATCCAATAGTATCATCCTTCATGCTCATCGACATCAATGCTTCTTTTCTCAATGCATCAACAAATATATTCTCCTTTACATATTTATGCTTTAACACAAATGTATATTCCTATAGATACTCTATCCACCTCATATGCTTATGGCTCAACTTAAGATGACTATTGGGGAACTTTATTACCTAATGATTTTTATAAAAAAAAAATTCTTATGGAAATAACTAATATCTCCAAACCTTTAGTGCATACATTTTCACATAAGAATCTAAAGCATGTGTCAAGTACTTATTTCATACCTTGTTCAACTTGCCCTTAATTATTTATTTAACACTACATAAATATCTAAACCAACTGCATCACAACCAACCTAAAAATATTTACTAAAAATTAGGCAACACCAACACTGGAGCCTTAGAAAGTTTCTTCTTTAATAGCTCAAAACTCTACTACACATGTTGCAATGTCCCCCAGCTTAAATAAGGAACATTACCATGCAGAAATACACACAATTTTTTTTTTTCTGCTAACTAATCATGTAGCTTACCAACTATATGAATGCATATTTAACCATTCTTCTATCATCAATTTAAATGAAACTACAACATATTAAATTAAAATGAATACAAATAATAAATTCATCACATCAACATATGATTCATTTTCATACATAGAGTTCATACACACCAATGAAAGGTCATGATGCACCACATAAAATAGATAAAACACTTATCTTCTTAAAATAGTTGTGCAACCAGCTACTTGGGACATATGTTGCACCCAACCCTAAAATTGTTGTTCTAGATCTCAACAACAAGTCACCCCTTATCTCGAGCTAGGAATCCACAAGGGTGTCTCTTACTGTCCACTCACAACTCAAATATTCCCACAACCCACTGGCATTCTCCTACAATATCTCGATTTCCACCAGCTCTCTTCCTCTCGACCTACCCAAACCAAGTAATATACCTATTCACTACTCTCATTCCATCAGGCGTCCCATTTGTTTATTAGAGTCTCTTTAGCACAAATAACCAGGAATCTCACTACTGGGAACTCAATTGAACTCACTACTAGGATAAAATACCAGTAAAACACTAGAATAACTTGATGTTACAATGAAACTCACACATGAATTCAATATTTAGGCCTAACAAGCTAGTTTTTCAATCTTCAGCTCCAAAAGCACTATAGAATTATCCCTCCATTGTTTCTCCATATCTAGATCTCTTCTTCTTGTTGTCTGGTTGTTGTTCATGCAAAAAACACGACTGTCCAAAACTTTCCTCCTTGACCCTACACAATTTTCCTCTTTTTTCTTGACTCACACTCATCCCAAAACTGATTCTACTAAGCTCCATTCTCCCCATAAATATGGGATGTGAATTTTTACACCCACCCTCTTACAGTATTCAATGATTGGGCTCTCATACACTCAAACAGGGAAAATATAAGTTTATACACAATGATAATAAAATTTAGGAATGTGGGTTTGGATTTATACCCATAAATGATTCCCCCCTTGGATTCCTCTTAGACACCCCCTTCTTTTGTGGAAAAATCAAACCCCATCTCTATGTCCCCTAGTAGTTGGCATCACATTTTATTTATTAAAACTCATAAAATACAATTTACATATTACATCATTTGGCCATAGTCACATTCATATCTACAATATGCATTAATTAAATGGAGAATATAGTGGGGATGTTACATTCCCCCTTCCCTACAATTGTGCACCGTCATTAGTGCATAACACCTTGTCGATATATATGTACAGATTTTACATCATAATATTTAGAAAACTAAATTTTGCAATCTGTTTACCCTCCAACAACAGTTCCAACCATAATCTCTTCTTCCTTTTGTTGATGCTTGAATTCATCAGGACCGAAACGACAACCTCACGAGGATATAAATCCCCCTGCATTTCATCAGGACCGAAACGACAACCTCACGAGGATATAAATCCCCCTGCATTTTTATAGAGGTGGTACTCCTCTTTACCTTAGATTTTCTTGGGACTATAGATCTTCAGAATGTGGGACTTTGCAGAACTCCGTCATGGTAATCAATGAACTATAAAATAACAAGGAAGAAAATGTTTTGTTTTGTTTTTAAATAAAGTTCCTGAGAAATAACCAGGAACCACACACTTCATACATTCAAAAAAAATCAATAAAATATCCTCACATCCATCATAGTTTAACTAAATATTTTTGATCACATAAAAATAAAAGAAGATGGTGCACATGCATAAGAGAACTTTAACATAGTGAACATGGGAAACTCAAATAAAGATAATGATATATCAACCTCAAATAATTTATATTCAAAACTCAGGGTTACAAAGTACATTCGATATTGTTCCTGAAGTATCCCTCTTGAAATTTCTAAAAAAATATATAGTCTGTTATATATTCTTTGAAATTTAAAATGTGTTTGTCCTAAGGACTGGGATTGGGGATCTTGTGGACCATAAAGAAAACAAATACAAGAAATAATATCGTAGAAGGAGGATGTTGGGAGAAAGTAGAACAACAAGACCTGGAATGAAGAAAATGAGAAGTTATCAGACTTTGGTTTAACCTTTCTAGTGAAAGAGGTGGAATAACTGGATGAAGAAACGGATAAACAAAGACATATGTGATCAACGTAAACTTACTATGATGGTCTATCATACAATATATCCCTCTTCACTTGCTTGATGCTATCCT
Organism: Picea abies; assembly: GCA_900067695.1. Taxonomy (NCBI): domain Eukaryota; kingdom Viridiplantae; phylum Streptophyta; class Pinopsida; order Pinales; family Pinaceae; genus Picea; species Picea abies. The sequence continues at coordinate 505 of CBVK0101316434.1, read as the reverse complement.
TTTATTGTCTTCATTTTCAGTGACATGAACCGTCTCAACTGTTTCTTTCCCTTTTTAGTAAAAGTTTTTTAAATAAACTTTTATTTTCACAATTAATTTTCCATTTAAATAAGACGAATTTAATTTAATTTTCTGAAAGTGAAAATCGAATTTTTAAGCATGTAAACCACCTATGATGTTCTCTTCATCATCACAACTTTCCAACGATACAAAATTTTCCCAAATCCGTCACCTGGATCTCAAGATATGTTCTTGTGAAGTTGAGTTGTCACACATGCCCATTAAAAATGAAGCTGACTTCTATTTTAATTTATGAGAAAAATGTATCAATTTCCAGCACTTGAAACCTATACCACCATATTCTATGTAAGAATACCTTTCCAATGGTATAACGTTTGTTGCAAATAGAGGTTGTGAGCTCAAGATATAACCTTTGCAAGATCGTGACTCAGCCACTGTCAATCAAGTTTGATTGGTAAATGTGGACCCTTGATTTAATTTCGAC
>CBVK0101316432.1:0-14016 GCA_900067695.1 Picea abies | reverse complement strand
ACAACTAATGGAATAAAGCCGACATAAATAAAATAAAATTACTAATGTAATATGCCCCAATTAAGGGTTAATGAGATAATATTAGGGCTTAACATGCATGATCTTGCATATGATGGGAGGGATGTAGACACCTCCTTGTTCCTCAGAGTAGTCTCTAGCCTTGAGACCTTAAATGGTCAAAATTGATGGGAACCTGGGCTTGAGAATTTCTTATGTGTCCTGGAGGTCCTAAACTTGTAGGGTAGGACGAGTGGGTAGTCATTTTTATTTTTCATTTGTTGATTGTCGTATGTTGCTTCCAACTACTTGATGTGCTAGTATAATAGGTCGTTATGTTGTCTGTTTCCTAAAGTGCGTGTGTTGTGTTCATCGTCAAGTTGTGTTGATTGACTGTTGTTGTTGTTTCTTCCTACACACAAAAAATAAATAAAAAATAAACAAAAAATGTATACCTATTGCACTGGTTATGCATCGCATGTTGTCATAACAATGAGGGTTGTCACATGATTCAAGAGAATCTTCAAATATAATTCCTTATTCTATTTGTCTTCAGATTAATGCAAAACCACTGAAATCAGTTATTCAAATTGTTCAATTAGATAGAACAAGGGTAAAATTTTTGGGAGAATTGAAAGATGTATTAATCAGATTATCATCTAATTCTAAATTTTTTCAAATAATAGATATCATTGTTGTTGATATTCTAGATGCTTATAGATTAATTTTAAGTCGAGATTGATATGAAAAACTTCATGGATATTCCTCAACTGATTGGTCTCATCATTGGCTTCCATATAATGGGAAATCTAATCAGAACTGTGTCAACAAAGAAAAATATATGAAACATAATGTGACAGATTTAGATGGAGAAAATGAACCTGTAGATTTTGCTAATAACATTGTTGGTAATTATTCTATTGATTCTTATTTTGGAAATTTTAATGCGCAGGTTTCACCTTTCAAACATATGTATAAAAGTTCAAAAATTGAAAATTTCTCTCAAACAGATTTTTCTCATTGTGTTAATTTTGTAGATAATTCTGCAAATTATCCATTTTGGAAACTTTATTTGGATGGATCTAAATATAATGATGGTGCTGGTGTTGGTTGCATTTTAATCAGTCCTGATGGTGTAAAAACCGTGTTAATATGTAGATTGGAATTCCAGTGTACTAATAATATTGTAGAGTATGAGGCATTAATTCAGGGTCTAAAGAAAACAATCATTATGAATGTGCAAGAAATCTTGGTTTTTGGAGATTCAAAAATCATTGTTAAACAAGATAAAAATCTAATTCATTGTATTTCTAGTCATTTGAAACATGATCAGAAATTATCTCAAGGTCTAAATGGAAAATTTTCTACATTTAATATTGTTTCTATATCTAGAATGCAAAATGCTAGTGCATGTCTATTGGAAAACGTAGCTTCTAGATTTATTCCCCCTAAATATTTTTCTCCAGATAAGTTTTTTGTTAAGTTAATTTTTCGTCTTTTGTTCCTGATAACATAGCAAATTGGCAAGTCTTCAATGATGATGCTGATATAATTAATTTTCTTTCTTTAGAAGGAACGTATGAATGTGATATCATTGACAAAGAATCACATGATCTTGAGTTGAACAAATCTTCTCTAGAAGATAAAATTAAATATGAAAATATTATTCCTAAATCTGTTGTAAAGTTAGAAGAATGATTTAAAGGACATATTTAGAAAAACCCACAAATTGTAAAACATAGAGTTCTACTATGAGTATAGAACTTATTAATCTAGGAGCATATCAAATTCCTCAAAGTGTCAATCTTGGATTAGGTTGTTCTCCTTTTGAAAGAACATCTTTCATAAAGCTTCTTAAGAAATATAAGGATTTTTTTGCATGGTCATATGATGACCTGAAAACTTTTGATACATACGTATTAACATCCCAAGGCCAAGCCCCGGTTGTAATTGTGTATTGTAAACATGTTTGATAAGCTAGTGAGCCAAGTTATTATAGGATAGGAGGATTATGAGATGATTAGTCCAGTGAGCCTAGATGCAAAGGAAAATGAGCCTATGTTTTTATATGTAACACTCATATACTTAATATAATACATTTCTATGTGTAGACCGACCACGATAAATGAGGATGGGGGACTATGTTCCACTAGGAAGGGAAAGGGAATGGGATAAGAGGCTAGGGAAGGGGGTTAAGTTTGAGGGATTATATCCAAAGGAATATTATAATGTATTTCCTAAATTACTAAAGTTTGGGAATAAACCCAGGTATCCTAAGTTTCTTTGGGGGAGAGGAACGAACTTCAAGTGGAGAGGAACGAGATCCTGGAGAGCCAAGTGTCATCCAGGGCACACGTAGATTTATGTGGGAAATTCCATCGTTGTGGGGGGTTCACTATCTAGTATTTCCATCTTTCCTCACGGGTTCTCTCTCACGAGGCAAACCATTATTTCCATATTTTTCCCCTTCAATCACACACATAGTATGCACATAGTTAGACTTTTTCCACCATTATTGAACCCTCAACCATTGTGAAGCTTTGTAACTGCATGCTATGGTATTTTTTTGATCCCGTACCCTTCCTTACCCGAGTTCTATTGCTACCTTCACCGGTGTCCATAGTCGATTTGTTTTTTTTGTAGACACCTCACTGGATTGGATTAGGAGTTGGAATGAAGAGGTGGGTTGTCAGTCCCATAGATGGAAGAAGCAAGTTTTCAAGCATGTGAGCTACTCTCTCCAGGTGAGAGAGTTTTTGTGATTGAAGAAGAAGGTTGTTAGGCCTATGATCAACTCTCTCCAGGTGACAAAGGTTATTGGGGATGTGAGTTCTCCTCAAGGGATCCTAGAAACAACTATAGTTCTCTAATAATTCTTGATCTGGCCTATTGTTGAATCCCTAGAAGGGAGGTGGAGTAGCCGATAGAATTTTGGACAATGGAGGTGTACACTTCTTGGGGTGGGACAGGCATGTGGGGAATGAGAGGTTGTGAGTTGTGTGTGTACATTGGCTCCTTGGAGGAAGTCCTTCCTATTGATTGTGTGATTTTCTTTTGCCCATGCCTAGCCTAGTAATCCCTTTTCTTGGGTGGAGTTTAGTCCCAGCTCATGCTGCTGAGAGTGATGAGCAACGTGGTCTATAGCTGGGAGGTTCATGGAATGTTTTCATGCAGTTGGTGTACTTCAATTAAAGGATAAGTACCATTCCCATGTTTGGTTACATGTTGTGTATTTATATATGATGTTATTTTTATGGGTTTTTCCTATGAATACTACATGTATGTTTTTATTGTTATTTATGCATCATGTTGTATGATAGAAAAATGTAAATCATTTGTTAAATTTATATGTATTATTATCTCTTCCGCATGAATATGTGTATGAGAAAAATGTTTATGTCTTTTTCAAATTGTATTAGAGATATATGTATACCAGAGCATGACAGTTTCAAGTGGCATGACCCAACCTGGGTGGTTGGGTATGTTACAATCTAGTTTCAAACAAATTTTTTCTGAGTAGTGGAATGCCCCCGACAAGGGTGGCTGAGGGACATTACATTCGTAATTCAACACAACATTCCTATTCTTTCAGAAGAAAATCCAGTTCAACAAAAGTTAATGAAAATTCATTCTAACCTTGTGTTGAGATCATTTCCTATTTCCGGGTTTTCCTTCCCTGTTCTATCTTCCCAAATTATTTTTTCCATTTCGTTTCCCTCTTTCATACCTCCCCTTGTTTCCATATTTCTTTTCTCCTCTCTTATCTCCCTTTCTAGCTACTATACTTAGTCATATTTCAATAATTGGTGGGTTTGTGGAACTTCATCTCCATCCGCTTTCCCACGTCACAAGTCCGTTTCTACACTTAGCCATTTTTACAATGCAAGAACATGCCATATTTGACTGGGAAAAACTGATTTCTATCGAAATATCATCCCATTTATCAAACTATAAAAAGGAAAAAAAATATTTATGTCTTCTTATCTGACATTTGTCATTGTGTATTGTTGTCAATTCGCAAACATAACCATAAGTAAGAGGGTGAATAATGAAATAGATCCAGTTACCTTTCAGTTTTAGGCACTATGGAGACACAATACTCCTCTGTATTTCTATGAAGTTTATAATGATTTTGTTTCAGTATTCAAAAGGTTGTTGTTGGGAAAAAATTATTCAAGGATATATGACCAAGCTAACAGATTCTTAGAGAAAAAAGGAACAATAAAACAAATGGAAAATCATAGTGTCATAAGTATATTTTGCTTGAAATAAAATCCATGTTTTCTCCCATATCATGTATCTGAAAAACTATTTATTAAAGAGGTGGCAAGGAAATATAACTTATGGCTACATTTTTTTCATAAAAAAATGAAAAAACAATTTATTCCCTTGCCATGGAAGATTGGAGATTTTGTGTTCAAAAATATAAATAAAATTGACGAGTTTGCAAATCATTTCAACAATCTGAATTTAAAGTATGTTGAAAATATAAAAGGCTTTGATCTAAACAAAATATTTGTAGGACGTATTCTTTCGGTGGGATTCAATAATTATTTCATCCAAAATATATTAAATGAAGAAGAAGAAGGTAACAACCAAAGTATTCTTGTAGATGATGTTGGTGACCTAGAAACATTAATCAGTACTAATATTTTTTATAAGAAGAAGGGAAAAGGTTCCAGTGAAAAATGTGCTCAATCTCTAGTTGTTACTCCCAAGAATACCACATCCTAGAGCAATTCTCCAATGACCCACTCAGTCAAAAAGGTTTTCAATAGTAGTTCAAGTGGAGGGGGAGAGAAGAATCCCCCCTAGGAAAATTGAGAGTTCACATACGCTCCCTGCGAGAAAGAAAGGAATAATTTAGTGCAAGATGAAGAGGATGATCTTATAGAAAATGACATCCAAATATTTTCTCTCGAGGACATTGAGCTAGAAGTATATATTGAGAAAATATTTCTCACAATGGAACAATCAGAAAATATGGCTCAACAAAATTCTTTATTGGAATTCGTTGGAAATGATACTTTCTGTGAAGAAGAATCCTTCACTTTTAAAAGTGTTATTTTTTATAATAAAAAAATGATTGTAGAAAGAAGTGACTAGAAGAATAAAAAGGGAAAGTCTTTCTTAAAGGTCGACCTGAAGGACATGCGGCCGTCTCAAATTTTCAAAATCCACAGGGAAACCAGGGCTTCTCTTGATGATTCTATTGATGGTTTGGAAGCTGAAAATGCTAATTTAAAAGAAAGGATTAGAGAATTGGAAAATTACTTAATGCCTCTTCCAATCCTGGCAAGTCTTTTATCAATGGTTAAACCAACTATAACCACTTTTAAGTTAAAATGATCTTCTAGTTTACTCACATCAGTCTGAATTTATGTAGAGAAAAACATTAAAACGAGAATGTCATTGATAACAAAAGCATGGGAGGTACCAAATAATATTTTTTCTTTCTTCTCAAGGGAACATTCTTTTCATGAGTATCTACAAGCTTATTTAAAGAAGGAAGGATGTTTCTACATTGATGTTGTCTTGTAATTTGGAATAAAAGTCTCAAACATAACATAATTGAAAATAAGAGAAGATGAAATTCCTTCTCCAAGTTGAATTAAACAACTGAATTTTTGTTGGAAAGAAAAGATCAAGAATTTGAATAACATTTTCCAAACATGCAATGAAACCATAGTGAAAAGAGAAGAATTGTTCAAAAAAATCACAAAGATAGATCTAGTAGGAAGCATTGATGAGGTACAATACCTTAAGTTAATTCTCAATTCAATGTTTATGACAAAGCAACAATTTCATAAAATAATTGAGATATTAAAGGGGTTATTAGCTGAGAAATTTTATGGCATAATTGTATATAATGAAGAAATGATAGAGAACTGGCTAGTTGATTATTCTGTGAAAAATCAAGATATTTAGGAGGAAATACATGGCATTTATCATGACTTAAGAGATTTGGAAGGAGAATTATTCAATATCAAAATCAGGCATGAAATAAATGTTGCACCAATGAAAAATTATATTGAAGATTGATTTTAAAAGGAAATTGATAAATTAACTAAAGAAAACCAAGAAACAATAGTTGAGATGGTTCCTATAACTGTCAATGAGGGGGGGAAAAGGACAACAACAAGTGAGTGAACGAGAGAGAGACCATCATAGTAAGTTTATGCTGATCACATCTTGCTTTTTTTATCATCTTTTCATCCATTTACTCTACTTATTTGACTAGAAAGGTTTAACCAAAATATGATAACTTCTTCATGTCTTCTTTCTAGGTCTTGCTACTCTGTCATCACCTACCATATTATCTCCAAAAATTATTTATTATTTATATTTTTTATGGTACACGAGATCCCCAATCCTAGTCCTAAGGACAAACATATTTACATTTCAAATCTCTGTAACAGACTTTATATTTCTCAGAAATCCCAAGAGAACTATTTCGGGATCAGTTTTGATTGTATTTTATAACTATGAGTTTTGAGTATAAAATATTTGAGATTGATCTATCATTTTGTTTATTTGATCTCCACATGTGTCTAATCTATTAAAGTTCTCTGATGCGTGAAAACTATTTTCTTTTATTTTATGTGATCATAAATATTTAATTTAACTATGATTGATGTGAGGAAATTTTGTTTATTTTTTTCAAATATGTGGTGTGTGAGATTCATGGTCATCTCTCAAGAACTCTCTTTAAAAACAAAACTTTTTATTTTACTACAATATTTTATGAACATAAATATACATATAAAATAAATATTCATAACATAATAAATAATTAATAAATAATAACTATTAATAATGAAATGACATGTCTCAAAGGACATGAATATTCTTTAAGGGCACCCCTACATGGGTATATAAACAAGCCCTCATTCTCAATTGTATATCATCTCATCTATTCAAATTTTATACATTATTCCTACATGGATTATTATGTTATATTCCAAGTATTTTGGATAATTCTTGTGTGAGTGAACTTTGTTCGTCTCATTTGGTATTAGAGCTTCATTTTTTCTGATCCCAACCTTTTGCCAGTGTCTTTATCATACCTTGTATGAATTGGTTTTTGGCCAACCATACTTCATTTAGAGTTTCTCTAATTGTTCTTTATCTTTGATCAAATTAGGCTTTTAGTCACATATCTGGTCTTTGACCATGAATCATCCCTTGGCCATAGAATTTTTGGTCAATTTCGTTGCCCTTGGCAACAAAATTGTTGGCTTTTAGCCACATCCAGTTAGTAGAATTTTTCTCTGATTCAGGTATTTGAACAAGACTTGGCCCTTGGCCATTTAAAGTTAATAATTCCATTTCATATTTGATAAGAAACAAAAAAATAAAAAATCAAATTCCATTGAAGAAAAAAAAAAGTTTATTTCACATAAAATCACTGTTGTAAACCCAACCACATTTGGTATTTGAAAAAAAAAATTATTGCAAGTTTTCAGATTTCTCTAATTCTCAAAACTGCCCATTGGGATATTAAAAATTTAGAATCCTATTGGAGAAATACTTACTCCGTTGAAAGAAAATTTGAAGAGAGAAATATGGTGCTACAAAGAAATTAAAGTATCAAAATATCAATCTATTCTTGAACAAAATACCGAGTCGATCAGATATCCATGTCTAAAACAAAATAAATCTAGAATTAATATTGATATCCATGTCTAAAACAAAATAAATCTAGAATTAATATTGAATTACATTGTTATTTGAAATATGGAATCCAATAGTATCTACGATATATGACCACCATCCAAATCGTGGGCATTATTCAAGTTGCCAAAAGGAAGATTCAAACCAAAAAAACAGAAGAAAAAATTGTAAGGACAACCACCATTTTAAGAAGCTGCAGTTTTAGGAAAGAAGATAATTCTCATAACAACAAGAGACATTTGTGGACATGAATAAACCATCCAATTGGCATTTTCCCTCATAGCCAAGCCATCAAAGATATCACATCTGTGTTTTCGTAAGGGTACACAACATCCACCACACAAAACCCATACAAAAACATTTAATTGACACCAACGATTGCACTAGTTGAAGGGTGTGAATGTTGTGGCACACTGTGGGCATAACGAAGAGAAAATGGGATCACTATCTAATTAAATCGAGGTTTGTTGTCGCTGCAAAATAAAACCAGATTATCAAGGTCGTTATCTATCCATACTCTATCATTGAATCCTACCGTCATTATATGATCCCCTGCTACAGAAGCGGGTACTCCAACCACCATCCTTACATTCTGTCGACCAATTTCCACAAGGTGAAGATTTAAATAAAATAAAAATAAAAATCATGGGTTTTCAATCTAAGGTTGTGACTTTTCAAATATTAAAGAAATAAGCAATTAAAAGAATAGATCCTAATTAATTCTATGAAATACAAGTCAAAAGTCTAACACCCCTTTTCGGCCATCCTACCGTGTAGGTGTTACTACGTGGAATAACACATTCTCATCCATAGTTAATTATGTGCATTTACGCAGTAAAATACATTTAATCTTAGAGTACTCATAAGAGACATTTTAACATAAATAATCCATGGCACATACATTAATCCAAATGCACAGCGGAATGCATGATCACTTTAATACACAGAGATACCAAAACATATTGATAAAATGTGATAAAACATAGTTAGACACTTATCTTGTAGCAATGGTGGTTCCACCAACCAAGTGCAGGACTTCCACGAACCTCCTAGCCATAGACCACACTGCTCATCATCTCAACAGTGGATCACCCTCGAGCTGGGACCAAGCTCCACCCCAAGGTAAGGAATCCTAGGCTAGGCTGAGGTTACAGGAAAAAACAACACAGAAATATCTGGAAGGATTCTTCCCAAAGATGCCCACTTATGTCCACTACTACCAGACTCTCATTCCCCACATACTTGTTCCGCCTGGGAGTATACACCTTCACACACACAGTCCATTGGTGCTAACCTCCCTCTCTGGGTCTCGGCAACATGCCAGATCAGGAAGTCTCAAAGCCCGTAGCTGGTGCTGGACACTCTCTGGAAGAAACCACTTCCCAACAAACTCTTTCACCTAGAAAGAGTTGCTTGCAGGCCTGACAACCTGCCTCTTCCAACATCAAACACCTCCCTCACCTAGAGAGGGGTCATACACAAGCTCAGCAATGGCTTACTCTGGCCAGTATGCCATGCGCAGACCAGCATTGCGTGACCACCACAGTCAACCGGGAATACAGACGCGGGCTTCTCACACAAGCTCAAAAAGGACGGCAAGGTCTCACGGTGTTGATTCTGGGAACTACACAGACTCTCTACCCCTGCCCCATGGACGTTTCCCTTCCTCCCTACCCAAGATAGACTCCCCCTCTGGTGTCAGGAATGCGTGACAGACAATCCACGCAAGGGTCACGCAGGTTCGGATGGTTCAGACCCAGGGATGTACCAGCTATCCGCACAAACACAGATACATGACTCCTCAGTTCAGAGGAGGTATGAGGGTTTTGCTGCAAGAGTTAGACCCCTTACCTCCTAGCAGTCCGTGAGTCCCCTGTAGGAGGAACCCCCAACATGGCTCATCTCGGCCTTTTATTGCATGGCCAGGGTTGACACTTGTCACCCATGGGACTGCATGCGTCCCACCAACACGCGTTCCTCCCACCACTTGGGAAATCACGTATCCTTCCAAAAGGACTTAGGATAAAAACATATGATGCACATATCCTTTGAAATAATATTAAAATATTATTTCCAGGTTTAATCCCCCCCTAGGCTTAGCCCCTAGGCTCAACACTTAGCCCCTTTTTCCCACCTCCAGCCCCTAATTCCTTGCCCACTCTGTGGATGCTCAGTCCCCCTTCACTCATTCATCGTGGCCGGTCTGCACTTGGCAGTGTTTATATTTTATTAATCGATCTGCATACATCCAAGTTCATCAACAGGCTCTTGGCCTTCAACACTTAGGCTCCCTGGCCTAACAAACATATAAGCCTACCAGCTTATACCAAACTTAGCTCACCAGCCTATAAAACATGTTTACAATTCATTTCATATATCAGGATTTGATACGAGGCTCGGCCTTGGGGACACTACAATCCCCGTCCCCTTATTTTTGCACTGTCCTTAGTGCAACTTACAGTGTCTCTGCAAGTCTTTCAAAATTTTCAAAAAGATGCAGGTACTCTGCCCACATAACCTCTTCATGCTCCCATGTCGTGTCCTCAGGACCGTACCAGGTCCACTGGACCTTTACAAGCTCTATAGCTCGATTCCAGAGATGTTTTCTTTTCCTATCCACTTGCCAGACACTTTCTGGTTCCACCTGAATCGCATTCCAATCGATTACATGATTAGCATCAGGTATATAGATTTCTTAAGTAATGAAATATGAGATACCTTAGGTACAGTCGTGGGTGCAGTAATGCAATCATTTATGCAATGTATATGTATGTATATACAAACAAATTCAATAACATTAAAATTGTATACAATATACACATCATATATTAAAATAGAGAATTGTACTTATCTTTTGAGTGAGAAGACCTCCCACCCTAGAGAAAACCTATGACTCCATCGGGCAATGGCTTCCCAAGATAGCCATGGTCCACAATCCTTATCCACATAGTCTAGGCCAAGGTACTAGACCTCAGCAGCACTCTAACCATTCAAACCTCGACAGTACTCCAACCAACGGTCTCTCATTCCCCACATGCCTATTCCACCCCAGGAGAATGAACCTTCTCTATCACTTGGACAGTCCTTCGGCCAATAATCTCCCTTACCTTGGGTTGCAGGAACAGACTGAACCGAAAGTCTTAGAGCACCGTGGCTCCGGGAGTTCCAACTGCCCTCAAAGGTTTCCAAGCAGCATCTTCCTGAGATACTCTTTGTAGCCAACAATTTAACTTTTATCAAAATCATCTCATCTGCGTCAACCACATGCAGTTATCATTAGAGTACATACAAGAATTCATTTAGGAATTCCAATTAATTCGAAAGGAAATTCAACTTTTATTCCAAAAACGTGACATCCTTTTTCATGATTTATCTTGGTTGTTGCCACATTATGAATGCAGTCATCCCTGTGATTTTTCCACAGGCACAAAATTGCCTACGATTTTCCTGCAATACTTCATCTTGCATACTGCCAACAAATTGTCGGTATTTTCTGTACATCATAATTCAATATGTACAACATCTTATGCAATAATCTTAGAATTTATGCACCTGGAAATTCAATCACAATTACCAAACAACTTGACCAATAGAATGACTCGTCATTCTATGCATATGCATGTCCATTGTTAGCAACAGTAAGTTCATTATTTCAATTTTCTGAACATAAAATTTTATGTAGTCTCCATTCTTGTGACTACTTGACTTGTAACTTTCCTGTTGCAGTGTTTAACAGTTCCTGAAATGTTCTCAATTTCAGGGGTTAGCAACATTTCAGCCATCAACATAATTATTTCCATGCAATAATATATATATGCATGTACTTACCAAACATATTCAACTATTTCACTTAGTATGCAATTATATCACTTATTATGCATGAGTGTGATTCTCAATGCATTCTTATTCAATGCACCTTGCATTGAATTACATAATGCTCTCTGTCTCAGTCATGTATCTCACCATCCATGGGTTGGAATTCTGGCCAATGTGTTTCCACAATCTTCATACACTTCCCCTTATCTTTCCAATTAATTGGATGCCTTCCTTTCCGACCCAAACACTACACCAAGAATATAATTCTGCGGTGTCCATTAGTGTTAGCAAAAATGTTGCAGCCCAAGTTTATTTAAAAGTAGGAAGCTTTAGTACTTGGTGTAGCTGATAATCTTTCCATATCTGTACCTTGCCATGTCCCACCATGTCCTGGTCTCATACATGAATATCTTTCTGGCATTCATTCTTGTAACAAATTCTTATCTTTTAATTCTTTGGTTATTACCCCATAACCAAATTAACATGACATTTTACTATGTCGATGTGTTCATTCAAAAGCTAAACAGATTTGAATTAACACAGGCCTACAGCCTTTACCACATCCGGTGGTATGCATTCAAATAATATAATCATGTGATTTAATAACATAGTTCTGGCTGAGGAAATTCTTACCATAATTTCCTTTCAACAATTATGCAAAAAGAGTGATAAAACTCTTACCTGCATGACTGCCATTAAAATTTATACTACCTGAATATATGATAGCAGTAGAAGCTTTCATGCTTCTTTTATCAGACTTATAACTAGCTCTTCGGTTCTCTGTTGCTTTCTTCATTGTGCAACGACATTACCAACAACACTTGCAACTTGCAAGCATTCTTTCCTCTGGCTGTCCAAACAAGCCAAAACATACTTGTTGCTATAAATTGCAACAACTTCTTTCTCACTTTAACAATTTTTTTTTTTTTTTTTAGTGGATCCCAAAAGCATTCAATTCTTCCAGGATTCCTGAATCTTCTTATGCTCTCCACTGTAATCATTGTGCATGATTATTCATGCCCTAAGTACTTTCAATGCAGTTTCCCTACCTCAACGAGGTCTGCTGACCTCTCAATCAATGGGTCTTCATCTCTCTGAGTTGGAGCAACTCTTTGGGTTCCTACTAGAACCTCCACACAACAAAACCACAAGCCTTGCGCAAAAACTCTCTTGCGAGAACTAGCGGTGGCACAAGTTTCTCCCACATGGCCACCGACTATGACCACGTGCCTATCCATAAGGCTTTTCGGGACTTCACGTATCGGGTGTTTAGATATGAGTCACCCTCAACTCTCTCTATCCTGGAAATCAGAAACAAGAGTCTAGCATGTGCTAGCTCTTCCTTTAACTTCCACCAGCGTGACCTCTAGCTATGACCTGGGGCCCCAACTTCCGATCGCTACGGGACTTTACCCTTTGCGAACTTCGAGGACTAGCTCTCCTCTTCTTTTTTTTTCCCGAGGTCCGAACTCTCGAACCCCATTTTCCTTAGATCAAGGTCCACAGCTTTTCGGATTTGACGGTCCAAATCAATTCCTCGCGAATTGACAATTCGCGTTTTAGGGTTTGGAAAAATAGTTTTCCCTCTTTTCTTCTGATCTCTAGTTTTCTGAAATCCACTTGAGTCAGATATAATGACTCAAAGCTCCTCGTAATCCACCGGTGTGGATCCTTTTTCGTGAATCCAGACTTCATGGTTCATGAATTAGAAAACAATTCTCTTCCCTTTTTAACTTCCGTCTTCATAGAATTTCAGTGCGTCAAATCAACGAATAACACTAACCTTGAATCAATGGTCTAGATCTCTCCTCGCGAATCAAAAGTTCGCAATTTGGAATTTTTGAGAACAATTCCTCTGTTTTTCCAAACTTTGGATTTTCCGATTTCCCGATGAAAGAATCAACGGTTCGATCTTCCTTGAGATCGACGGTTCAATACCTTCCTGAGTTTTTTGATTACTGAATGACTCTTAGCGTTATCCTCCTCACAGTTGGCTAGATCTGACGACTCACGGGTTTTCGACACTTCTTCCTGGAAGTGCTCCACTGTACGATTCTACCCTTGTTAATCTCTTTCCTGATTCAGGACTTGGAGTGACGAAGAATTTGGCTTGCGCTCTAAGTTCACGATCCCCAAATTCATGAAATGATCCAATGATTCAAAACCAACCGCGATCAAAGACCCACGTTTACTTTGAATCCTAGGGTGGCGAGTTTCTCCACCCACTAACCATCTTCCAAATTTTGGCTATCTTACGGTCCCCGTGATTTCGCGAGTTCTCCATGGAGAATTCTGCCCATTCATTCCAATTCTCAATGACTTCTTTCCAAATATGTTGGCGTCAATTCTTTTGGAATTGACTTCCTCCCTAACTTGAAGGATCATGAATAATTTGACGGTGTTTTCCTTCCCAAGCTTTGGTTAATGAAATTTTAACTTCACCTTGCCAAACACTTGCGCTCGGTCATGCGAACTTGCACTGTTCCTCTATGAGCTTTTAACTGACTCAGTCTCAAAGGGACTCGACCC
>CBVK0101316381.1:0-23701 GCA_900067695.1 Picea abies | reverse complement strand
CTCATACAACACTTTGACCATTTCAGACATGGATAAAAGTGCATCTTCTAGTTTCTTGGTTCGTGGAGAAAGCTCTCCTTCTGAAGCCATTCTTTTCTTCCTCAACAATCGTTCTATCTTAGGAATGAATTCATCCAATGATCCTTCTCCTTTCTGAGATTTGGATCTTGTAAGAATCCACCCTACACTTTGTTAAACCTTCCAAAACAACCAAAGCTTTGATACGAAAATACTTGATCCAAAAATCAAGATGAATTTTAACAAAATGATGATTATTAGATGCTTAACAAATTAAAGAGATCATCCTCATAAATCATGCTGCATAATAGAGAGAATAAAAACAACCAATAAATAAAATGGAAACAAGAAAGTTGTTAACGGAGTTAACCAATCTTTGGCTACATCTTCGGGCCCGCTTCCAAGTGGAGGACGTCTTTTTATTTCTCGTCAAATGCTCAAGTTCTCTTACATGGCTTCATTGCTATTACAACATGTTCTTGGTCTATTGTGCAAGACCTCCCTTCTCATATCCAATCATGCTCCCAAAACAATCCTCTCGAAATCACGGTGAAAATGCCTCTCGTTTCACGAGAAAAGTCCAAAAAACTAAAATCTTCCCCTTCAAAAACCTGCATCAAAAGTCCTTCTCCAAGCTTCAAAAATCCTTGAATATATAGTATTTAGGCCCAAGAAGAGAAGCCTAACTTCCACTGAAGATCTGGGCTCTTGTTGGGATCAAATCCCCCTCCAAATGGCCAAGATAAGCTCAAAAAACCACTTTATGGTTCAAAAATTAGAGAAAATCAGACCTATATAGTTTAAAAACCCAAAAATAACCAAATATCATGCCTTTAGTCCCCAAGGGCCAGTGCATGCCCCCTTTTCCAGGTCATATGGGACCCCATATGGCCAAGCGCTATCCTGTCGGGCTAAGAACTAGCCCCTGTCATCAAATAGCTCCTGGTTTCGTGAGATAATAATGGGACCTCGACCCAAAGCAGCCCAAGCCCTGAGGGATGGGCCCCATGATGCGCTTGTTGTGGTTACATGGTGGTGCGGGGTCCAAGGGTTGGGTTGGTGTTAAGCCCCTCGCTCCATGCTTTGGGTATATGGAATAGGAGTAACCACGGGCTAGGGCTTAGCCCTAGCCCCCCCCTCTTTATGCGCTATATAAAACGTTTGAACCTTTGTATAGTGTCTATATGGGGGCCCATATGATTGTGGGCCATAACCGAAAGAGGGTGCCACATGGTACCTCCACAACTAACCAGAAGTTGCCAGTTGTCCACTGCACCTTACACAGTCAATGTACTTTGCCACATCCATATGCACAGTCAGCATGCTGATGTCATGTTGACATCAACATTGACTTTTTTTGACCAGTTGACCTTTGACTTTTTAGTTATTTGAGAATTCGATCAGAGTGCGATATCTCTCGTATCCGGAGTCCATTTTGATAAAATGAATATATCACCAGAATCAATGTGACAAGCCAGTCACAACGGAGTTGGTTTTATGCAATTCTGGGAACTTTCATTTTTGAGCATTTTTTACCTGGGGAGCTTCCTAGATCACCTAGACATCCAGAAAGCTAACCCTAGGAGGTGAAACATCAAAATTTAGGTGGTGCCTATGGGTAATTTGGTGCCTCAACTTCCCATGGTCATAACTTTTGCATACGAGCTTTGTTTTAGGTGTGTGATAGCCCATTGGATAGGTATTTCAGAGATATACACATTACACTGTCAAAATTTGAATCCATCTACAGTTTGATTGTGGCGAACCAAAAAAACATTGTTTAGGCCTACAAAACATCCCTGGAAGTACAACAAGATGTGATGACATGAAAACATACAAAATAAACAAGTTAGATTAGGTGAGAGGCCACCAATATCCACTTGGAAGATGTGTAGGGATTTAGATATCCCCAGAAGTGTATAACCCACAATTACAAATAAGTACAAAAGAACATGTTGAACTAAAAACAAACAAGAGAGCGAGTTGGAATAGGTGGGTGGCCACCAATAGCCAACTCTATGATTCCTCCCCCTTAGGAAGCAATGGTCTCCATTTATTTGAGTTCGCCCATTAGGTTAGGAAAATTACGTTGGATTTGGCCTCGGGTGAGCCACTTGCCTTGGTGTAGGAGTTTCCCTGCTTTGACAACCTGATAAAGCTCGATCATTTGCTAGAAATTTCCCTTGACCTATGTGTCCACTATTTGATCTATGGATTCTTGTTCCATGGAGGTGGGGTTGAGCTTTGTGGGTGGTGGTTTTTCTGTGATCTCTGAGGTGTCCAATAATGTTGGAAAATATCGTCGAAGGAGGTCCACATTGAACAATGGGTGTAGGACAAGGAAGGGTAGAATGTTGAGCTCAAAATAATTGCTACCCACAGTCTTGGTGATAGTGTAGGGCCTATATCAAAGTGGGTGGAGCTTCAAAGTGGGTGGAGCTTCCAATGCATCCCGATGAGATGCTCCTTATGCAAATGTATCCAGACTTTGTCTCCAACCTAAAACTGTACCCTATGTTGATCATGGTGCTGCTTGTACTTAGCATTGGATTTCTGAAAAACCTCCCGGACCTGTTGGCCGATGTGATGAATCCGCTCAATGAATATTGTGCCTTTGTTGATCATAGACTGATCATGGGAATATTATGTATGTATGGTGCAAGAGGAAGTGAAACATCAATGGGTCCCAAGGGTTGGAATCCGAGCCCAACCAGAAATGGGCTATGGCCGATGGAGCTATGGAGAGCCCTGTTGTAACTATGTTGAACATAGGGGAGACTCTCATCCCATGTACGTGGATGCATAGAGTTGTACATGCATAATATGTGCACAATCATCGGATTGATGACCTATGTTTGGTAGTCTATTTGGGGGTGGAAAGAAGTGGATTTTGTGAGCTTGGTGTCCAATAATGACCAGAGACTTGACCAAAATGTCTTGAGGAACCTATTTTCCCAGTCAGAGATGATGGTCTATGGTATCCCAAAGTGGACCCTCACTCATTCTAAGAAGATCTTGGCATTATCTGTTTCTTTGGTATTCTTATTGTAGGCTGTGAGGATGTCTATGTTCAAAACCCTATAAATGACCACAAATACACAATCATTTCCTTATTTGGTGGACGAAAGGCTAGAAATGTAATCCATTGATATGGATTCCCAAGGCTTCCCAGGAGTATGAAGAGGGGTGTATAAGCCTTGATTCTTGATGTATGGCTTGGAAATGGCACATGAATTGAAGTATATGATATACTTGCTAACATCCTGTCAAATTTTTGGCTAATAAAAATGTTTTTGAAGAACGACCACAGTTTTCTCTATGCCAAAATGTCAGGCCATCTGACTGTAGTGGGCAACACAAATAAGATTTGCATGCTCTCTTGTAGGAACATAGAGTTGGAACACAAGGCATAATATTCCTTCGTGAATGTAAAAATTAGTGATAGACGCTCCTATACCCAAGAGATGATAGGTGGTGGCGAAGTCTTGATCTTGCTGATAAAGTTGGGGCCACTCAAATGCTTCAAGTCCACGGGAATGGAGCACAATGGTGAGTGCAACCATAGGAGGTCGAATGAGGAAATTGGTGACATGATTTGAGATACATGTCTTATACTTTATGTTGAGATGGAACTATTGCAGGTAGGTGGACTACTTTTGATGGTGGTCATTCTACAATTTCCCTTATGTTTGTATGAACTATAGAGGCTTGTGATTAGTGCATATGATTGTCTTCTTTCACATAATGTAATTTTTTCATTGACGATAGGACTATATAATAGAATACATTTCCTTATCATAGGTGATGTATTTTCAGACAATATGTAAGAGTGTCTCACTATGGTATGTCACTGAATGACTGTGCTCAGTGAGAACTGCACCCACATCATAGTCAGATGCATCAATCTCAATCTTGAATGATTGTTGTGGATTGATCAAGGAGAGTACTGGAGTTAAGCACAAGAAATAATTCAGATCTTCGAATACTCATTTTTGTTCCTTCCCCCACACAAAATTATCCCTGCCACAACCCTTGGTCACCTACTTGACATCCCATGCAATATGGGAGAATCCCAACACAAACCGTCGGTATAAGTTGTCTAGTCCCAAGAAGATTTGAATATCATTCAGTTTGGTCAAGGATATCCATTCATGAATGACTTGGATCTTAGCTGGATAAACATGCACCCCATTCTCATCAACAATGTTGCCCAAGTATTGGACCATGTTTATGCCAAAAGAGCATTTTTCCAAGTTGGCATATAGCTTGTGTTCGTGTAGAGTGCTCAAAACCTATTGAATATGTTGCATGTGCTCTCCCATGTTCTACTGAAGATGAGGATGTCATCAAAATATACCACCAAAAAGGAGTTGGTGAAGGGCCTCAATACATCATCCATCAACCTCATGAAATTGGTTGATGTATTTGTTAAGACAAAGGGCATGACTATCCATTCGAAGAGACCTGCTTTATATTTGAAGGTTGTCTTCCATACATTATTTGGTTTGATGGGAACTCGGTGTTAGCTAGACTTTAGGTCAATCTTGCTGAAGAACATTTCCCCCTTGAGTTGGTAAAGAAGGTCATCAATCCTGGGAATGGGGTACTTGTTCCTGACTGCGATTTTGTTTAAGGCTCTGTAATCAATGCAGAGTCGCTAAGTCCCATCCTTCTTCTGTACTAGTACAATAGATCTTCCACAAGGGGAGGAGTTGGGTACGATGTGCCCCTTTTGAATAAGCTCTTGGAATTGAAGCCTGAGTTTGTCATTTTCCATCAATGAGTGACGATAGACTTGTCCATTAGGTAGAGGTTCTACATGGGTCAGATGAATTGGATGCTTGAAGTGGCAATGTGTTAGTACCCTTGCAAGTGAGGATAATATGTCTCTATATTATTCCACGATCTCGTCCACTTGTTTCTGTTGCAAAGAGAGGATCTATGTAGAGGCCACGTATGTGGCAGTGACCTTCTTCTTACTGGGAGCATAGATCAAAACTAAGACGAACTTCCTGGTATATGAAATGACATTACTACATTTCTTATCATAGATTAAAGAAATACCACTGGGTAGCGCTACCTCTGGTATCCTGTAAAATTGTCTACCCAAAGTAATAATAACATTGCGGGGTCTGCACTCATACACAACATGATGATTCCACAAATATGGTTGTCCTAAAATAACATCAAAAACTTCAAGGGGTGAAATATCACATAGTACTTCATCTTTGAAAGGCTTGATGTCGTAAGGCATATGACACTGTTGGTTGACACAATGATCTCTTCCTTGGCGAAGCCAGCCGATGGTGTAGGGTTATGGGTGCAGTGTCATTAGCAGGTCCAGTCGCTGGACGACCTCTACTAAGATCAGGTTTTTATGACTACCGCTATAAAAAATGAAATGAAGTGGATGCCCCTTTACCCACATCCGCGAGTGAAAGAGGCATTCCCCTTCCTTTGGTTATTCTGGTTCAATTGGCCTAGCTTTGGTGGTAGCGACAGTGGCATTGGGTTCATCTTCGATAATCCGCTTCCCTCCTTCAGGATTTGATTTGGAATCAAAATTGGCCTCTGACTAGGAATCCTTCAGTTTGACCATGAGTGACTTCTTGGAGAAGCATTCTTCAGTGTTGTGCCAAGGGATTTTATGGTACTCATACCGTTTTCTCGTGTCCTTATTCGTCTTCTCATTTCCCTTCTTGTGTTGCGACTTGGAATGGTTTTCCTGAGGGCGAACATATCTACTTGGTCCCTTGATGTGTGGATTGGTGCCGCCTTTTCCTTTCTTCATCTGTGAGTGGTTTTCAGATCCAAACTCATGCCTATTCTACTTAAATTTATGCTTGATCTTGACAACGTATCTACAAGTCATGCCCAATGAGGCGATTTCCAGAAAATCCATTTATGTTTGAATGTATATATGAAAACAACAAAGGTATTTAAGAACCATATTATGCTTAGAGTATTTGATACCCAATTTGGTGTGTAGGGTATGGAAAATATTGGCGAAATCTGGTATTGTCTAGTTCCTTTCTTGATTTAGGGTGGTCCATCTCATGTATTGGTCCTTGTATCTTCCAATAGGGTAGTATTGTTTTTTAATGGCATCCCAAAAGGAATCCCATGTAGGGGCCACCACAAACATTACATATTCCTCTATGAACCTTTTCTCAGAGTAAGTATCCCACTAGCCTTTAACATAGGGAACCACCTTGAGGAGTGAAAAAGTGATCTTTTTCCTATCGAAAAAATTGTGGACCAAAAATACCCTTCAAGTAGATTCAACCATTTATCTACAACATACGTATCTATCAGTCCTTCAAATAATGGAATATCAAGATTTATTGTACCTTGAAGTGGGTTGCATGTCCACTTTATGAATATGCATCTCCTATGGGCAGCTATCGAAGGATTTGCGAAACATTGTCCATCATTTCATTCCTTTGTCATGTGAGGGCTTCCTCAAGCAAAATTTTAATAGGATCTCCTGCTCCATCATCTTTCTTTTCATCCCCCATGGGTTGTTGTTGAGATCTGCACGACCGATCTTGCAATGGCTCGATTGGTTTGAGTCCCAACTTTTTGTATCCAGATCTTGTCGGGGAATGCACAAAGAAACAAAAATAAAGAACAGACTACTCTGATACCACTGATATGGATTTAGGAGCGGAACAAACTGATTAACAGATTGAATACAATAAGCACAGAGATATGAAGAATAAGACAAATATCCACTGAACAATATGTTCTATTGAATAACGAAATAGGCTAAAACTGTAAAACTACAGAATTGAAACACTTTCTCAAATGGTGGTAGCTATCTCTGATAAAATATGTGGCTGCTACGTGCATTGGCCTGAGAAAAATGAATTACAATGAGTCTCTAGAGGCCTTTTTGAAATTAATCATGAATGCCAAAACCCTATACATCCAGAAACCTAACCCTAGGAGGTGAAACATCAAAAGTTATGTGGGCTCTTATGGGTAAGTTGGTACCTCAACGTACCGGGGTCCTAAATTTTTCATGCGACCTCCGTTTTAGGCGCGTGATATCCCATTGGAAAGGTCTTTCAGAGATCTACACATTTTGTCATCAAACCTTTACTTCGTCTACAACATGACTATGGAAAGCCAAAAAAACATTGTTTAGGCCTCCAAAACAACCCTGGAAGTACAACAAGATGTGATGACATGAAAACACACAAACTAAGCCTGTTGTATTAGGTGAGAGGCCACCAATATCCACCTGGAAGATGTGAAGGGATTTAGATATTCCGGGAAGTGTAGAACCCACAATTACAAAGAAGTACAGAAGAACGTGTTGAACTAAAAATGGTCAACTGATCCTTCCTCGAGTTCTCTCTTCATGAGAATAATTTCCTTAATGAAATCTCAAACAACCCTTCCCTCGAATCCCTCTTCATGAGAATTATATGCTCTAGGAGATCAATAAACCCTTCCCTAAGCTCTATGTAAAATAAAATAAATAGTAATTAAGATCAATAATTTGAATAAACAAGCCCCAGATGGGGTGACACGCGGCGATGGGATGACACTAGGATTAGAACTAAGCCCAGGCTTAAATGTCGATGGCCGCCACCCACACATCCACATTTACGATGGCGGAAGGCCATAGCAGCAACCATACGATGGAGGGACTCCTCCCTCACACAGCCATTTATTCCCACTACGTACTCAACATGATAGGGGTTAAAGGCGGTCAGGTGACCTCGGCTTCTGGTTATGTGTTTTCCTATGAGCCCAGACAAAGCGGGATTGCTTCGACTTTGGCTCTGCTCTTCGCTTGGATGCTTTGGTGCAATCCTGCTCTCCCTTTCTCCTAGTTCACCACCCTTACGTTGCATCTTGGCAAGGATTTTCTGAGCAGTTTGTCTTTGTGTGTGCTGAGACAGAGCTGGCTTGCTCGTGCTCTGCACCTGCAACCACTTGCGTCCTGGCTTTTCAACTTATATCTGCAACTGCTCTGTACATTCATTCATTCCCAAGATAATATGGCTAGAAAACGAGGCATACCTCGTTGTGGCTCAGCCTGGAATGCCCACAAGGCACAACGGCGATGAAAAGAGCAATTGGAACGCGTTCTGGCATTGGCGACCTCCATGCTTTGGAAGAAGGCTCGAGCTGAGAAATTGGCGTTGCTCGCCACCATTGTAGCGTCGAGAGCTGGCTGTAGCAGAGAGGCCACGACAAGGAAGAAGGCTGGAATAGAGGATGTGTATCCTGCCTGTATCGTGGAGAAAGACCCATTTATGGAGGACTTGTCGACTGTTGTGGAGCCCCGTGCCACAGTGGCGACCCATCGGGAGGAAAGCAAACCCAATTTGGTTCTGGATGAAGAGTTCCCTAGCTACACTATTGAAGAAGTTCCTTGGTTGGGTAATAACAGTCCTACCAGCCACGAAATGAAGGCAACTGGAGCAGAGTTGAATGTGGATAACATTCGCTTGGTGAGGAAGGTTGCAGGGGATGATGCGAAGCAGAGGGAGTTCGAAGCTGGAAGTGATGCGACAGTGGAATTGAGGAATGTTCCCCTCAACGATGTGGGTGGCGGTCTACATGGCTCTCTCCTCTGTGCAGAGCACCTGGCCCTAGTGTTCGAGCTCCGAGGCCACATGTCTGACCTGGAGCATAGGGCCCTCCTCATGGGCCAGCGCCTGGACATGCTTCTTGACGCTTATTCCAACGTTCCAGCTCAGCGTACGTGCCCCCTCTGTGCGCAGGCTTTTGCCATCCCGGTTGGGTCCATGTGCCAGACTGGAGATGGCGACAGGTCATCGGGTACCTAGGTTTTTATGCTCTCTTGGTTTTTAGTCTTTTTATGTTACTGTTTTAAGTTCTTTTGGACTATAGACATCTGTCCTGGTTTCCTCCGGGCAGGACAGATGCTACTATCATACAACTGTTATTTTCTCTCCACCTATGCTGGTTTTTGGTAATCGGCATCATTTTTGGTGACTTAGACACATGCCACTGTATATCTTGTCAAATTTTTTTGTTAATCTAATATAGCAGGCTCTACCCCTTTTTTATTTAAAAAAAAAAAAAAAATTGAATAAACACAAATAATTTTGTAATGATTTTTTTCGTCAGAATTATACCATGTAATGGACAAAATCCATATTTTATGTTTCTAAATTGCATTTGTGAATACATAAAAACTACACTATTTATATGAAATTTAAGGAGGATCTTTTAATTTGCTCATTATAAACTTTCTAATTTATTAATATAAAATATTAATTTATTAATACTAAAATTGTATGTCAATTTAAGAACAATCTTTTAATTACTCATTATAAACTTTCTAATTTATTAATACTAAAATTGTATGTAATTTTTTTTTTTTAAATATGAATTGGTCCACATACCATTCTCTCAAAGAAGTATTGTCATATCTCACGAATCAAAATTAACTAAATAGTTTTTATAGTATAGAACTATGAAAACCCTCAATTCTTTTATATTAAAGAGTTGTCCTACATTTACTTTCAAGAGTTTTCATTTTCTTACAATTAAACAAAGGAAGTAGAAAGGAGTAAGAGTGAAGGACATTTTTCATGATTCTTCGATCCTTTTATATTCAAGAATTGTCCTACATATAAGTTCAAAAGTTTTCTTACATTTAAACAAAAACAAAAGAGGTAGAAAACAAAAAAGGTAGAAAGAACTTTTATATTCAAGAGTTGTCTTATATTTACATTCAAGAGTTTTCCTACATTTAAACAAATTATTTTAAATAATATATATATATATTTTTAAATAAATAAAACAATTAAATTGTTTCCATAATATCTTTGTAATAAAAAAAAAAAATTATCTTACATCGAAGAATTGGTGCCAACTAATTGTGAAATCAACAACCATTAATATCACATATATAATAAAATTTATGAAAATTAACCAAAAATATATAATAATATAATAATAATAAGAAAAAAAGAAATTTCCATAAAGTTTATAGAAATGAATCTAGATTAATGTAAGTACTTATATAACTAAATATTAATTTTATTTACACTTTTCCTTATGCAAATAGGGATCTAAAACAATTTTACGATATAATTTGTTAAGATTTTAATTTTGAAATGATTAAATATGAATATGTGGTATTTGGGTTTTAATTTTTAGAAAATATAATTTTTGGAATATAAGTATGTGAATTGTTTTTGATGAGTTATAATTAATGTTGAAATTTAATGGATAAATGTTAATTTATCACATATAAATTTGAGAAAACAATAAATGATTTTTGGTATGAGTATGTGAAGTGTTTTTTTATGCTTTATAATTAATGTTGAAATTTAATGGATAAAATGCTAATTCTTCACATACAAATTTGAGAAAACAATAAATGATTTACCAAAAATATTTACTCTTTTTTTTTTTGGTAAATATTTACTTTTTTTTTTTTCGAGTAAATCAGGCTGAGAATCTACCTTGAGACCTCTTTTTACATATTTCCTTCTATTTACAAGGCACTTGCCAATTAGTCTACACCCTTGTGGGTACCAAAAATATTTACTTACTCAAGTGAAATGTTTTCAATTTTAATTTAATTATTTAAAAAAAAAGGTCAAATATTTTTAAAATTTCAATTCTAATTATAATATTAGAATTCTTCAACAAAGTAGGGGTATCTTCACATAGGTCAAACACCTTAAACAATTGATTTTGGGGTGTCTTCACATAGGTCAAACACCTTAAGAAATTTATTTTGGGGTGTCTTCACATAGGTCAAACACTTTAAGCAATTGTTTAGATAAACATATTAAAGATTGATACACTATTATTTTATATGGTTAAAATCCAGATTAAATATTGCTACACTAGTGTTCTGTATTGGTTTACATAACTATAAATGAACACTAATGCATACTAAAGAAACAAAGTAAAGAAAAAAAACTTTACCTAAAAACACATTAGACCAAGTTGATCTTAACTAACTCCTAAGTGTCTAAATATCCTAAAATTTCCCCTTAAGAACAATTTGGAATAGATTGAATAGTTTACAAAGGTGACACAATAGGATAAGGAAGAAGGAATTAGGCCGTATTGCCCCTTAATGACAATTTTATGAACTCCTAACATAGATCGAAGTTTGGAAAAAGTCACTTCTATTAAAAGAATTTGTGAAAATGTCTACAACTTCATCATATGTAGCACAAAGAATCACTTCGAGAACACAATTTTGAATAAGATTTCTGATGAAGTGCATGTTTAGCTCAACATGTTTCTTGTGATGGTGTTGAACTAAATATTTTTTTATCTTGATGGAACTCTAATTTTCACACCAGAGGGTGGCCATATCTTGTCACTAGAATCCAAAATTTGGAAGGATATGTCAAACCCACAATACATCTTAGCTAGCATTAAACCTTTCTTGACACTATATTTCTACTAAAGAAAGAGAAATACCTTGTTTATCCTTAAAATCCTAATTGATAGGTCCAAACCTAAGGCTAAAAGAATAACATCAAGTAGACTTCCGAACATCAAGGTCACTAGCGCATTGGAATCAGTGAAACCAACCAAGCAAGGAGCCCTCCTTGTAATGTAGTGTATCGCAATCTAAAATTTACCTTAGATATACTAAAGTATCATTTTTGTTACTTTCAAGTGGCTCTCATTGGGTGTTTGTATGTATAAAGAACAACAAGAGCAATAGGAAATGAAATATCAGGATGGGTATGAGTCAAATATAAAAGGCTACCAACCTGGCATCCCAATGTGATGAATATAAACAAATGTTGAAATGGGATGAACATGATCTAATGTTGCAATATGACGTACATATCCTAATGTCATAATGTGATGAAGATAACCCACCATTGGAATAAGATGAAAATAATTGAACATTGCAAGGTGAAAAAAATAACACAATAATATAGTATAACTCATATTTTATTGATGAATATATGGAATACAAAATGATTGTAAAACGCAAAGAAAACAAGCTAGCTAGAATGGTGGTAGATTACCTCTAAAAAGATATGTGTGAGCTATGCCATTCACAATAATTTGATTAAAATGAGGCTCCAAAGGCCTCTTTAACATAAATCATAAATGAGAAAACCCTAAAAATCCAAAACCCTAAGCTCAAAAGATGAAACATAAACAGGTTTGTGAGCCTCGATGGGCGTAGCTTATACGTCAAGCTCCCGAGGGCACAATTTTTTCATACAATTTTTGCTTGTCTTTCGCAGTACACTGTCAAAAATGTCTAGCCGAGGAGTACATATTTCAAATATCCTAATAGGGATATATTGGATGCTTCCAAGTCAAAAAAATGTTGTTTAGGGTGTCAAAACGACCCAAAATGTTTGGCACCCAAAAAACTATACAAAAACTCATAAGATGGAAACTGTACTTTGATCCAGTGGAATAGGTGGGTGACCATCGATGTCCACCTAGATCATTCCTAACCCCTTAGGAAGAAATGGTCTACATTTCATCAAGTTACTCCACCAAATGGGGAAAATGTTGTTGAATTTGACTATGAGTGAGCCACTTGCCCTGATGAAGAATCTTCCCTGCTTTGACAACTCGATAGAGGTGGATGTTCTGTTGGAGGGTACCCTTCATATTGGTGTCCATGATCCACTGAAATGTCACCCATTTAATGCATTCAATAGTGATTTTTGTAGGCGCCACATTCTCGGCCACATCCGAAGTGTCCAAGAGAGGTGGAAAATATGGTTGAAGCATTTTCATGTTAAATATCAGGTGCAATTCAAGGAAATGAGGAATACTTAATTCAAAAAAATTATCACCCACAACCTTGGTGATCATTTAAGACCCGTATAAGAGTGGGAATAGCATCCAATGGGGCTCTGTGAGGTTCCCTTTCTACAAATTCTACCATACCTTATCTCCCACCTCAAGCTTGTGTGGTACTTTTTATCGTGCATATTGTAATTTGGTAAAATACCAACCAATACCAAAAAGGCATGACAACTATAGGAATATCTACCCACTTTCACCTTATATAAACACTACCCTCACTTTATTGATGATAAAATAACCAGAAGGGGGGATCTCGGGTGACCCTAGGGGGATTACAATGGAAAGTGAATCGTTACAAATGGTGACCCTATAGGTGAAGGTAAAATATGGAAGGGAAGATTTGAGAAAGAGTCTTGTGAGAACGTGATTGGATTCCTAGAAAGTGTACCTGTGAAAAAATGATAACCCTTACTGTTAGCGATAATTCTTGTCTTGGGCTTGAGAGCTTCCAGGTCTGCAGGTTGCATGAGGACTGCCCAAGCGTAGCATGGAAAAATCTCGTTTTATGGCTTCCAATCAAGTGAGCAGGTGAAATTACATTGTCAATGGCTTAGATTCATCCATAAGAGCAGATCAATGGTCATCGGGATATCGGGGCTACCAAGTTGACCGATATATAGTGTCAAAGAAAGAGACTATATGCCGAGACTAAATCTGGGTCGTCCGATCCAGTGACACATAGTGCGAGATCTAGTCGGCATATCGGCATTCGGTATTTCGAAGGGTGAAATTCCCTCGTCACTTCACTTCTCGAAACCCCGAACCCTGAAATGTCGATAGCGCCCAGAATCGGGCCCATGGTTTTGGTGCCTTGTCGTAAAGGAACAAGCCTAGAGAAGGGGTGCTAATGTTTATTATTTGGCCACTCAGGTCCCAAAGCACCGAAAATCAATCTCAGTCATTCATCTTGGAGGAACGCGTGGCGACCGTTAGACCCTCCCGACATTTCGCCCATCGCGATTTTAATAGAAGGAAAACCTGCTCCTTCCTACTCACGAACCCTAAAACACCGAAATCACTCCGAAAATTAGGTGTAGTGTCACGGGCCATGGTCATTTGAGAAAGTAGAAAGGGTTGTGCAAAGGGAGGCCAAAGGCATCGAATTGAGTTTTGGAAGGGGGGCACTTTGTTCTCCAGACACCGATTCGACGTTATCTAAATCTTGGTACTTGCTGGGAATGAATGAAGAAGAGAGAGGGTGGTTGAAGCCTCGCCTCACCCATTAATTGCAAGGCATGGAGGTTCTGGCAAGAGGTTTGCTCGAAGAGGTCTTGTGTATCAATTTTTTCAAAGAAACCATGTCGAAGTCCTTGACTCGACAGAGAAGTCTGCACATGCTAGCCCAACACTTAATGGCTCAGCTAACCTCCTTACAGGAGCCATGCATAGTTAAGGTGGCGCTTGAAGAAAGATATCAGTACGAGTTTGACTGAAGGGACACCAAGCTTTGGGTGACTGGAAACACCTCTGAGAGGTGAATTTTCCTGAGTATATAGACTCAGTATTTGTATTTTGTAATCTATCGACGGTTCAGCAAATTTCCCGATTGTAAAGTTTTGATGAAGCGCTGGTCTCTCTGGTTAATGTATAAGGCATTTGAGATTTCTTACTTTATGGATGTCAGCTTCCCTTCCATCTCTTTGTTTAATGTGTTAGAACAACTCAGAATTGGAGGATCCAGTTGAGTTGTGGCTGTTATATGATGATGTAGGTGGGATAACTGTAATATTTGCATTGTTTCTAATCAGTTCTTGTGATTTTCTCAGCGTTGAATGACTTAGAATTGGAGGATCTAGTTGAGTCACTCTTCAACTCCTTGAAGCTCCGGACCAAGAGGATCTTGGCTTTTGAGTTTTTCATCCTCAAGCTTCTGAAGGCTTGTCGCCCAAGGCAGTCTTGCTCGCCCTACTCAAAAGTCTTCCCCCTGTCACCCTTTAATCCATTTACTAACAAAAGTTGGATCAATACCCCCCTTGCTGCATACATACCATGCCTGGTCTCCTGAGTCAAAGTTTTATCTTCTTGAGTCTTTACCCATTTGATCACCCCATTTATTAAACCGTGACATAAAAATTGATGGGTGTCGGGCTCTGCTCCTGCAAAGCAATCCAGGAGTGACTTTTGATGCTAACACTTACCAAAACAAGACAATTTTTTTACTGCTATAAATTTGAGCATAAGAGGAAAGATCATAGGAAGAGGTTGTGGGATCAACAACACAACCAAAAAAAGTACAAAAAAAAATTCACAAAATTCCAATAGGAGTGTGGACTATAGAAAACACTAAGGAAATTAGGCTTGCATTAATACATAGAATAGGCTTAAACCCCCCCTAGTCAGTTTGGATTAGCCCAAGTGCAAGTCCTAGGTGATTTTGACAACATAGATGAGCAACAATTTCTATATATTTGTACTTTATCATAAGGGAGGTAAGCCATCTATTGATTAGTATTTTGATTCTGGAGAATCCAAGCATGACTAATAGAAGTGATTGGTTTGTTGAGTTTGTAGAGGACAAATCAAGGTCAAAAGACAATGGTTTTGGGTAATGAAAGAGAGCTATATGTTCATGGTCAAAGGAATATGGATTCTAGAATCAGAGTTAAAATACAGATTAAATATTGCTACACTAGTGTTCTATATGGTTAAAATCTTTAAAGAGTGAAGCAATCCATAGCTCCAACCAATGCAGTCACTTCATACAATATATTAATTTAAAAGAAAAAAATTACATAAGAATTTCTTATAATCGATTTTAAACAAATGGCCCTCCATTCATCGACATGTCGTTAAAAGCCACAAATTGATATAATCATTAGTATCAAGGAGAATACAAACCATTGGATCACTTTAGGTCTAGAAAATATTGTTTCCTTGGATTACATAACTATAAATGAATACTAATTTGCATACTAAAGAAACAAAGTAAAGAAACAAAATTTTACCTAAAAACACATTAGATGAATTTGATCTTAAATAACTCCTAAGTGTCTAAATATCCTAAAATTCCCCCTTAAGAACAATTTGGAATAGATTGACTAATTTACAAAGGTTACACAATAGGATAAGGAAGGAGGCATAATACCCTACCCGACTTCCCATTAATGACAATTTTATTAACTCCTAACATAGATCGAAGTTTGGAAACAATAACTTCTATTAAAAGACTTTGTGAAGATGTCTACAACTTCATCATCTGTAGGACAAATAATCACTTCGAGAACACAATATTGAATAATCTTTCTAATGAAGTGCATGTTTACCTCAATGTGTTTGTTGTGTTTATGTTGATCTAGATATTATGTGAGCTTGATGACAATCTAATTTTCACATCAGAGGATGGCCATATGTTGTCTCTAGAATCCCAACTTTGGAAGGATATGTCAAACGAACAATACTTCTTAACTTGCATTAACACTATGTTTCTACTAAATAAAGAGAAATATCTTGTTTCTTATTACAATCCTAAGTGATAGGCCTAAATATAAGACTAAAAACATAACATGCAGTAGACTTCTGAACATCAAGGTCACTATCCCATTGGAATCGGTGAAACCAACCAAACAAGGATCCATCCTTGTAATGTAATGTATCACAATCTAAAATGTACCTCAGATATACTAAAGTATCATTTTTGTTACTCTCAAGTGTCTCTCATTGGGTGTTTGCATGTATAAAGGACAACAATCCCAACAAGAAATGAAATATAAGGAAGGGTATGAGACAAATATAAGAGTATACCAACTTGGCATATCAATGTGATGAATATAAACAAATGTTGAAATTGGATTAATATGGACTAATGTTGCAATATGACGTACATACCCTAATTTCGTATTATGATGAAGATAACCCACAATTGGAATAAGATGAAAAAAAATGAACGTTGCAAGGTGACAAACATAAATTGTCATCATAATTTGACAAACATATCCTAACGTCACAATTTGATGAACATAACTAGATGTCCTAATGTGATTGATCCAGATTATTTTGAGAATGAAACGCTGGGATAAATATAACAAAGATATAACAAGGAAATAGACATAGATTTTGCAAGGAACATAATAATATAGTAAAACTCAGATTCTATTAATGATTATCTGGAGTACAAAAAGACCGTCAAACACAACGGAAACAAGCTAGCTAGAATGGTGGTAGGTTATATCTCAAGAGAGATGTGTCAGCTATATCATTCACAATAAGTTGATTAAAATGAGGCTCGAAAGGAATATTTAAATAAATCATAAATGAAAAAACCCTAAAAATCCAAAGCCCTAACCTCGAAAGATGAAACACCAAAAGGTTTGTGGGCCTCGATGTGGGTAGTTGATACGTCAACTCTCTGAGGGCATAATGTTTACACATAATATTTTTTTATAGTGCTCAATACATCGTTAGAAAGGTCTAGACAAGGAGTACACATTTCAAATATCCAAATAAGGATATATTGAATGCTACCAAGTCAAAAAAATGTTGTTTATGGTGTCAAAATGACCCATGAAGTTTGGCACCCAAAACATTGTACAAAAAATGCTAAGATTGGAACTGTACTTTGAGCCAGTGGAATAGGTGGGTGAACATTGATGTCCAGATGGATCATTCCTACCCCCTTAGGAAGAAATGGTCTCCATTGTGTCAAGTTACTCCACCAAATGGGAAAAATTATGTTGAATTTGACTCCTAGTGAGCCACTTGCCCTGATGAAGAATTTTCCCTACTTTGACAACTCAATAGAGCTAGATGTTCTTATGAAGGGTACATTTTGCCTTGGTGTCCATGATCCACTAAAATTTGACCCATTCAATGCATTCAAGAGTGAATTTTGCAGGGGCCACGTGCTCGGCCACATCCGAAATGTCCACGAGAGTTGGAAAATATGGTTGAAGCAATTTCATGTTAAATATCGGGTGTAAGTCAAGGAAATGAGGAATACTTAATTCAAAATAATTCTCAACCACAACATTGGTGATGGTTTAAGGCCTGTATCGGAGTGGGTGTAGCATCCATTTCCCTTCTTGTGTTGTGGCTTGGAATGGTTTTCCTAAGGGTGGCCATCTCTACTTTGTCCCTTGTTGTGTGGGTTGGTACGGCCTTTTCCTTGCTTCGACTGTGAGGAGTTTGTAGATCCAAACTCATGCCTTTTCTGCTTAAATTTTTTTTCGATCTCGGCAATGTATCTACAAGTCGTGCCCAATGAGGCGATTTATAGAAAATCCATTTATGTTTGAATGTATCTATGGAAACAACAATGGTATTTAAGCACCAGATGACGCTTAGAGTCTTTGATATCCAATTTGGTGCATAGGGTATGGAAAATATTGGTGAAATATGGTACTATCTATTTCCTTTCTTGACTTAGGGTGATCCATCTCATGTATTGGTCCTCGTAGCTTCCAATAGGGTAGTATTGTTCTTTAATGTCATCCCAAAAGGAATCCCATGTAGGGGCTACCATAAACATTGCAGATTCCTTTACAACCCTTTTATTGTAGTAAGTATCCCACCAGACTTTAACATGGGGAACCACCTTGAGGAGTGAAAAACTAATATTTTTCCTATCGAAAAAATTGTGGACCGAAAAATACCCTTCGAGTAGATTCAACCATTTATCTACAACATCCTCATCTATTAGTCCTTCAAATAATGAAATATCAAATTTATTGTACCTTGAAGTGGGTTGCATGTCCGCTTTATGAATATGTGTCTCCTATGGGCAGTCGTCGAAGGATCTGTGAAACCTTGTCCATCATTTCATTCCTTTTTTGCGTGATGGTTTCCTCGAGCAACATTTTAATAGGATCTCCTGCTCCATCATCTTTCTTTTCATCCCCCATTGGTTGTTGTCGGGATCTGCACGACCGATCTTGCAATGGCTCGATTGGTTCGAGTACCAACTTTTTGTACCCAGATCTTGTCGTGGACATGCACAAAAAAATAAAATAAAGAGAAGATCGCTCTGATACCACTGATATGGATTTAGGAGCGAAACAAACTGATTAACAGATTGAATACAATAAGAACAGAGATATGAAGAATAAGACAGATATCCAATGAAAAATATGTTCTATTGAATAATGAAATAGGCTAAAACTGTAAAACTGCAGAACTGAAACACTGGCTCGAATGGTGGTAGATATCTCTGAGAAAAGTTGTGGTTTCTACGTGCATCGGCCTGAGAAAAATGAATTACAATGAGTCTCTAGAGGCCTTTTTGAAATTAATCGTGAATGCCAAAAGACTAGACATCCAAAAACCTAACCCTAGGAGGTGAAAAATCAAAAGTTATGTGGGCCCCTATGGGTAAGTTGGTACCTCAACTTACCAGGGTCCTAACTTTTGCATGTGACCTCCGTTTAGGCGCGTGATATCCCATTGGAAAGGTCTTTCAGAGATCTACACATTCTGTCATCAAACGTTTACTTTGTCTAGAGCTTGACTATGGAAAGACAAAAAAACATTGTTTAGGCCTCCAAAACAACCCTGGAAGTACAACAAGATGTGTTGACATGAAAACATTCAAAATAAACTTTGTGTATTAGGTGAGAGGCCAAAAATATCTACCTGGAAGATGTCCAGGGATTCAAATAGTCTAGGAAGTGTAGAACCGACAATTACAAAGAAGTACAGAAAAATGTGTTGAAATAAAAATGGTCAACTGATCCTCCTTCGGGTTCCCTCTTCATGATAATAATTTCCTTAAGGAAATCTCAACCAACCATTCCCTCGAATCCCTCTTCATGAGAATTCTATGCTCTAGGAGATCATTAAACCCTTCCCTAATCTCTATATAAAATAAAATAAATAGTAATTAAGATCAATAACTTGAATAAACACAAATAATTTTGTAATGATTTTTTTTTATCAGAATTATACCATGTAATGGACAAAATCCATATTTTATGTTTTTAAATTCCATTTGTGAATACATAAAAACTACACTATTTATATGAAATTTAAAAATGATCTTTTAATTTACTCATTATAAACTTTCTAATTTATTAATATAGAATACTAATTTATTAATACTAAAATTGTATATCATAAAAATGATCTTTTAATTTATTCATTATAAACTTTCTAATTTATTAATACAAAATTCTAATTTACTAATACTAAAATTGAATGTAATTTTTTTTTTTTTAAATATGAATTGAATTTTATAATTTTTTTATTTAAAAAATTAACATATTATCTAAATTATAATATAAAAAAATTGACTTTTATAAATCCACATACAATACTCTCAAAGTATTGCCATCTCTCACGCATCAAAATTAACTAAATAGTTTCAAAGTATTGTCATATCTCACGAATCAAAATTAACTAAATAGTTTTTATAGTATAGAAACATGAAGGATCCAATATGTTTCAACTATGAAAACCCTCAATTCTTTTATATTAAAGAGTTGTCCTACATTTAAGTTCAAGAGTTTTCGTTTTCTTACAATTAAACAAAGGAGGTAGAAAGGAGTAAGAGTGAAGGACATTTCTTATGATTCTTCAATCCTTTTAATTTAAAAGTGGTCCTACATTTAACTTCAAAAGTTTTCCTACATTTAAACAAAAGAGGTAGAAAATAAAAAAGGTAGAAAGAACTTTTATATTCAAGAGTTTTTCTACATTTAAACAAGTGAGGTAGAAAGAAGTAAGAGTGAAGGACATTTCTCATTAATCATATCTTTTTCATGTAAACTTAATCGACCTTTTCAAGTAATTTACATTATTTCACTAAACATTATATCCTTTCTTTCTAATCAACATATATACTTTAATTCATGTCTTACATTACTTTGTTCAATTTATTATACTTGCATTATATCTTTCTCATGTAAATAGATACACTAACGTTTTCATATAAATTTATGGATAAAAATAGTTTAAATTAATATCATTACATTATAGGTTAATATATGTTATCTCAATATAATTTTATATGCATTATATTAATATCACACAATATAAAAATATTAACTTTATATTGGTTATTCTTTAATCAATGTTATTGGTGGAATATGGGCAAGCTTTAACAAAGAATTTGTTTTCTTTATTAATAATAATGTTGTTTATTAACACTAATCTTGTTTTATATGATTTCTTTTAATGTAGACTCTTTAATGTAGATTCTTTAGATTCTTTTAATGTATATTCTTTATATGATTTCTTTTAACATATTATAGTTTAAGTCGGTGGGACTGTTCAAACTTTAAAGTTATCACGTTTACTATTATAGTTGCAATCTAAAAGCAAATGAATACCTCCATGGTTGACTTCTCTGATGGAATGAAATGAAGAATGTAGTTAACAACTAGCACAACCTCAAACTCACGGCTACTGAACGTATAAAGGTTTCGGTTGGGCCATAAAATGAAATGCACAGCTGCACATGGCATCTCTACATTCTGTAACAAATCTTTAGTTACTCAGACGTGGCAATCAGCTAGCTGCCATAGTAAATTTTAAATATGATCAAGTAAAATTATTCCATCAATATTTAATCTCATCCATACAAACTGATTAAGCACTAAAAACCTATTAAATGTACCCATTAGCTTAATTAGTAATTGAAATTCCATGTAAATTTCATACAAATATTCTACTCATAAAAAACTACAGAGTTTCAAAGGGCTCTGTTTAACTGGAGAAACCAATACGGATGAGAAGCCCATAGTTAACCCAAACTCATAACAAGTTAACCATCTTTAGGCCATCTGAAAATAAGAATGAAAAGACTATTAAGGACATCTAGTGACATGGTAAAAAACGTTATCAACAACTTCAAATCAATAGGCATCCTCAGCTCGACCATACAAATAGTACTCGTCTTAAAAATGGAATGGTAAACACATGAGATGAACAGTGCCAAAACAAATGGATGAGAATAATGAGATAACCTTAATAAACTGAAATATAAAAATGTAAACAACACATAAGTAGATTAAATAAATTGAAGGAATTACCTTATGCTTTTGTTATATATTTTGAGCATTTATGATAGCTAGTTCTTTGGATATAATAACAGTAAGTTCTTGGGATAAAACTCATATTTTATTGATGAATATATGGCATACAAAAAGATTGTAAAACACAAAGCAAACAAGCTAGCTAGAATGGTGGTAGCTTATCTCTAAAGAGAGATGTGTCAGTTATGTCATTCACAATAAGTTTATTACAATGAGGCTCCAAAGGCCTCTTTAATATAAATCATAAATGATAAAACCCTAAAAATCCAAAACCCTAACCTCAAAAGATGAAACACAAAATGGTTTGTTAGCCTCGATGGGCGTAGTTTATACGTCAGGCTCCCGAGGGCACAATTTTTTCATACAATATTAGTTTGTGGTGCTCAGTACACTGTCAAAAAGGTCTAGCAGAGGAGTACACATTTCAAATATCCCAATAGGGATATATTGGATGCTTCCAAGTTAAAAAATCGTTGTTTAGGGCGTCAAAATGACCCCAAAATTTTGGCACCCAAAAAACTGTACAAAAACTCATAAGATGGAAACTGTACTTTGAGTGAGTGGAATAGGTGGGTGAACATCGATGTCCACCTAGATAAGTACTAGCCCCTTAAGAAGAAATGGTCTCCATTGCATCAAGTTACTCCACCAAATGGGGAAAATGTTGTTGAATTTGACTCTGAGTGAGCCACTTACCCTGATGAAGAATCTTCCCTTCTTTCACAACTCGATAGAGGTGGATGTTTTGTTGGAGGGTACCCTTCATATTGGTTTCCATGATCCACTGAAATTTCACCCACTCAATGAATTTAAGAGTAATTTTTTTTTTAGGGGCCATGTGCTCGGCCACATACAGAGTGTCCAAGAGAGGTGGAAAATATGGTTGAAGCATTTTCATGTTAAATATCGGGTGCAAGTCAAGGAAATGAGGAATACTTAATTCAAAAAAATTATCACCTACAACCTTGGTGATGGTTGAAGGCCCGTATCAAAGTGGTTATATGATCCAATGGGGTTTTGTGAGGTGCTCTTTCTACAAATTCAACCATACCGTATCACCCACCTCAAACTTGTGCGGTACATTTTATCACACAAATTTTAGTTTGATAAAATACCAACCCATACCAAAATGACATGACAACTATAGGACTATTTACCCAATTTCACCTTAGATAAACACTACCCTCACTTTATTGATCATAGAATAACCACAATGGGGGAATCTTGGGTAACCCTAGGGGGATTACAATGGAAAGTGAAACGATACAAAATGTTTCCCTATAGGTCAAGGTAAAATATGGAAGGGAGGATTTGAGAAAGAGTCTCATGAGAAGGTGATTGGATTGTAAATTTGGGCATAAGAGGAAAGATTGTAGGAAGAGGTTGTGGGATCAACAACACAACCAAAATGTACATAAAAAAGTTCATAAAATTCCAATAGGAGTGTGGCCTAGTAGAAAACACTGAGGAAATTAGGCTTGTATTAATACATATATTAGGCTTAAAACCCCCCTATAAGTCTGGATTAGCCCAAGTGCAAGTCCTGGGTGATTTTGACAACATAGATGAGCAACGAGTTCTATATATTTGTAGTTTATCATAAGGGAGGTAAGCCATCTATTGATTGTTATTTTGATTCTAGAGAATCCAAACACTAGTAATAGAAGTGATTGGTCTGTTGAGTTTGTAGAGGACAAATCGAGGTCAAAAGACAATCATTTTGGGTAATGAAAGAGAGTTATATGTTCAAGTCCAAAGGAATCTCGATATTAGAATCATAGATAATAGATTCATGTTTACTAAATACCAAGGTTAAGTGAGAATAGTTTTTCAATTAGTGAGATAACAAAAAATTGTCCATATTTGGATATGACATCCTAACATTTTGAGAAAAAAAAATTGAAGCTGATATATAT
>CBVK0101316372.1:0-46782 GCA_900067695.1 Picea abies | reverse complement strand
ACTACTGATTCACCCCCCCCCTCTCAGTAGTATGGTGTGTTCAACACACGCTTTAGATTTCCAAGGAAAAATGAGGGGACAACACCTCTCCTTCCTTGAATGTGCACCATGCGTGTAAGTTGAATGGTGTGTGCTGAGGTGGAGCGATGCTCCTACATCATACTCCATAGCTACGAAAATCATGAGCTCCTACTCATGAGCTTTCTAGTGTGGTTGAAATCCTCCTGGATCCCAAACTTTCTCCTGGAGCTATTTCTTGGCTCCTTAGCTCTGCTTCTTCTGCTCCTACATCATCCCCACTACTCATGCAGGTTTCCTTTTGTCCAACTTCCTCTTGCTGAACACTTCCTCTACTGACCTCGACATCAACTTCCTTATCTCCTCTATTACCTCGGCCAACTGCTCGACTAGCTGACTCT
Organism: Picea abies; assembly: GCA_900067695.1. Lineage (NCBI taxonomy): Eukaryota > Viridiplantae > Streptophyta > Pinopsida > Pinales > Pinaceae > Picea > Picea abies. The sequence goes on along the minus strand of CBVK0101316372.1, from coordinate 46,363 downwards.
CCTTTTTTAGACTAGCTTGTTGCGTTTCTTCCTTGTCTCTGGGTAATTCGTATTGAATTCCCAAGTTATCTCCTTCATATCTTATGGCCTTATCTTGCCACACTACTATAGCTTCCACTCCCACAGACTTCTCATCACTGGGCTTCTACTCGGCTATTACTTCTAATGGATTGGCTCCTGTTAGCTCTCCTTGTGTTGGTTTGACTCCATCTTCCTCTAGTTTTTCCTCAGACTGGAATTCTACTCCATATGTTATGATGGTCTCCTGGCAGCCATCTTCTGGTTCTGTATTGTTCAACTAATCCTCCATCATCCCCAAATCCTTCTCCCATGGAGTGAGAATATTAATTGCATGCTCTTCTTCTTCTGCTGGGGCAGACATCAGTGTTTTCTCCTTCTCCTCTTTCATGATAGTCACTGCTGGCTGTCTTTCTTCTGTTGTTTCATATGAAACACATGCTCTGGCCTCAACTGGGCTATGTGGCAGGATTACCTCAATTCCTCTGATGATCAGAATGCATCTCTAATCTTCCTCCATCAGCTCTCCCTATTGATCCGAACTCACCTCTAAGTTCTTCTCTTCTCCCTTGCCCACCTGGAAATATGAGATTTCTCTTCTGCCCTACTGGAAGTCTATGGGATCTTTCATTGATCTCATCTCCTCCTCATTGCTGAGGTTTATTCCAACCTATGGTTCACAGATGTGAACCACTTCCTCTGTGTCACTGAGGGTTTCAATTTCCCTCAGCCACCTCCTCAACTCCTGGCGCTGCCTTCTAGAAACTAGTTGTTGGATAGGCCATTTTTCTCTCTAATTCATTGGCTATTCATACCTCCAATGTACCTTGGAATCTTGCTACATATTCAGTGCTAACCTATCGATCTGGGCTCTGATTTTGGCGAGCTCCTTATCCATCTCTACCTTACTTTTCTGTGGGCAGTCTCTCCTTCAACTACATCCATGGCCTTCAGTAGCCATCTTCACCTTCTACCTGCCCTCCTGGCAAGTCTGTTGGTCACTCTACAACTGACAGCATCTTTAGCTTCTCCTTTGCTTGAAATCTACAGACGAAATTTGTGCTCTGATACCACTCTGACACCAACCTCCCCCTATATGCTCCTTCAGGGCTGACTCGACCTCCCGGTCTAGGATCGTTCAAGTCATCAAACCGAATGGTCCATCAGGATTATGATGAAACTGATTTAACTTGAAGCATGCCCTTTACTTTCTCGGCGCAGGTTATGTGCACCCACGGACCCTCTCCTTAGCGCTTTTCAAATATTACGCCAACAGACACTAGCTCTCCAAGCTAGGCTCACTCCTTGATGTGACCATGGACTATGACTATGGGCCAACTCCCTTCGCGACCCCATGCTTCAGGACTTTCGCGAGCTGCTTCCTTCCTTTTCCCTGATTCCCGAATCAGTGAATTCCTCGGGACCAGATCTACGGTCCTCTTTCCTCTCGCATTCAACGAATGTGATCAAATTCACGAGTTTGGACTTCACGAGTCCTCTCAACTCCCGACTCTGCTTCTCCTCTGCAAATAATGTCGATTTCTCACCACGCATCCTATCTCAACGGATGGCCAATATTACTTTGGCTTTCGCCTCTTTATGTATTCTCCTCTTGGATTTTCTCCGAAGGGTTCCTCCTCTGAAATGCATGGATATTTTCTATGTACCCTTCCAGATCCAATGGTCTGTATTGAAATCACTCTTCTCGACTTCGTGAAGATATTCGTTTTCTCTCGGAAAACCTCCCGAAGTTATAGCTCCTGAACCTCTCGATCTTCTGCCACCTATCTCCTCCATAATGATGGACGATTTCACTATCTTCGAGACTTTGAAAAGTCCTTGACCCCTTTGCACACTTAGCGCAAATTCTCCTTTCGAGACTTATGTTGTTCTTGAACACCTTCTGCACTCCTTACAGATCCATGTGCAGACTCTTTTGTGACTTTTCTTGACTTGAAAACCTCCAGGGTTCCCAGTTCCTCTACGTCCTTCAGTGGACTTCGGCTTTCCCTCCTAGCAGTCTATCGCTCTTCCTCCTGAGCTTGTAAGATGGAATTACAATCTATCTCGATGCACTCCTTGCGCTTGTCTTAGTTTCTCGACAGCTTCTCCCTTAGCCTTGTTGAAAGGTTTAAGGCATCTCCTTTCCTTTGTCGATGCACTCTTGCAAAGCCTTCCTTCACCAGAATGTTCAATAATTCTGGGATTCTCCAACACTTCCAACCGTGTTTCTTCTTTGCATGCTCACACTAGCTCGATGCCCTCCTGGAAGAGTATTTCAGAGTGTTCAGTAACTCTGAGTTGTGCTTCCTCCCACACAGTATTTATTTCCAAGGTACCTAACCGCCTTGAAATTTCTCCCTGAGTCTGTGAATTAATCTAGTGTGCCCTCCTAATAGCTTCTCTTCTAACTCCACTGAGTTCAGACACACACTCCTTGCATCGACTCACATAGTTTCCACTCTATGTCGTGCACTCCTTCCACTTATCCTAGAGAACTAGACTTAACTCAACACACTCATGGATAAAAAACTATATCTCTATCCCTACAGATGATTTCTAAAATTCATCTACAATTCAAATGTATGTAAAATACATTCAGAACGCAACATCCATTACACAGAAATTGGAAAAAGGAAAAACTGTCATTTTTTATTAATGGTGGAATGCCAAATTACAATAGTAGAGTTCAAGATACAAATGAGTCTTATCTCTCTACATTTATCTCCCTATGAATCTAGCTACAACCTACAACCAACTACCCATCACAACCCAACCTCTACTTTGCTTACAATACAAAGATTTATACAAGAGGGGCTTGACGAGCTTCCCTCGCAAGCTAAACTAGTGGTGTCAAATCACCATTCAAAACACCTGAATATTGAGGAAAATTACAATGATGGAAATTTGCTCCAAATCAGATGCAGATCCCTCCTACCGTCAACCACTTAATGGGGACCTTATCTCTGGCTTGTGCGAAGGCACAATTTGGATCTTCTAGCTTGTCTTCATTAAATTCCTGAATCACGCTTTAGATATCTAAGGAAAAATGAGGGGACGACGCCTCTCCTTCCTTGAATGCACACCATGCGTGTAATTCGACTGGCACGTGCTGAGGTGGAGCGATGCTTCTGCATCAATTATGCTTGAATTTCTAACAATATTTCTTCCTTGGTTGTTAATTCTTTTTGTAGCTATGCCATCATATAAGTACACTTATCCTCTTTGTGACCATCCAATTGATTCACCTCCTCTACTAGTTTCATAATTCGAACATTGTACAAATACCAACTTGTGTAGCATTGGATATGTATCCTCGATGTTTCCCTAGCTAGCCCCTTGTATAATTTGAAATAAAATCTTATAAGGTGTGGAGTTCACACTACAAGTCTCCAATCTTCTTCTCATATTATTACAACTTCTCCCTTGGTTTTTAATCTCCTCTTGACTATGCTCATCAATGAAATTCAACTCTTCCAACATTTCTCTTTTTAAATCCTTTCCCATGGTTGATTTCTCTTCAATGTGCACCTCCCAAGGATATACCTCTCAGATACCAATATGATCCATATTTTCTTAGTCTATGGCCAAGTCTATTCACCTGTATGAATGTTATTAGATTTTAAAATGTGGGAATTAAATGTTCATTATGGTGCTAGTTTATTTCACCTTAATGTGTATTTTTTCACCAATTACTATTGTGTAATTGTCATGTGACTATGCTATCACTATCTCCACATTTTATTGTGTATCCAAACAAACAATTAAAAACAATAAACTCATGCAATCACATGCCATAGAACATAGAGGATTTACCCTAGAAACCCAAACGAAAAAAACCAACATCAAAGAGGAGGCTTACTTGGCTCTAGAGAATCTTAATAATTCTAAATTAGGCTCAACTAGAACTATATTATTCCTATGATAGTGACTTGACGATAACAAAAAAGGGTTACACCCTCAATCTTCTTTGGACACACACAACTAGGAAAACACCAATCTACAACAAAAATTTCTATTTTCTCTATATTATGTTCAAAGAATTTCAATTGTGGCTTCCTCTTATTTGTTGCTTGGAGGAGTATAAGACTGGGTATACTTGATTGTTGCAGCTAGCAGGATAATTCTTTTGGGCCTACCATCTTCCTCATTCACTCTATTATTGACCACCTATTTCCTTGATCCATTCATCTTTGATTATCTCCCTTTAGTTCATTGTCTTGATTAGGGTTGAATTCAATATGGCATTCCTTAGTTGAGACTAGTCACCACTCCCTTGTTATCTTCCCTAAGAGGTTATATTTGGTGGTTGCATCTTGTAGCCTATAACTATAAGGTCACCTTCATTTCCATGAAATTTCCTTCCTCTCAACGCTGTCCTCCTACCTTCGATGGTTCTTAATTAACATTGTTTCCTTATGTTCATTTTCCATCCCCATGCTAACATTTTCACCTCATGCCTTCAACAATGCCTTTCTAGATTCAATGACACATGCCCTCACTAATGTCACCTTATGGATAATTTTTACGTCATGATGACCATAGCTAGATCTAGTTGAATACCAATGAACATGTAATATGACTATTTTTCATTGTTTTTGAACCATCAACATAGGATTATCAATGGTTAGCTATCAACATGTTCAAAGCAATTTTCTAGTGGGATTTGTTTATTATAATAGTTTTGGTCCCTCATCAAGGCAATTACGCCCATTCATCACATATTTCAACCATAATAAACATTTATTTCATAGAGGTATTATGACCCGAATTTAAATGTATCATGTTACATATGTTATGGTTTCATATTGTAATTAACATGATTATCATCATGAACATAGGTATGATTTCCTCATTGATAGGATTATAGAACATGTTCACATCACAATTGTTGTTATGTAGGTGATATTATATCTCTCTCCAAAGTTGGGTTACCTTCAACAAGGTTCCCAATACCTACAATATATTGACTCTATTTTTCATAATTAAAAAAAACCCTTTATGAATGAACATGATAATATATTGGTCAACAAGGTGAATCCCCCATGATTGTTATGAGTATTCATTATGTGTATGGTGGTCTCTATAATCATAAAATTTTACTATGTTAGAAATGATGACATTTTATTCAATGTTGTATAGGTGTACTAAGTGAACTATGACATTTGCATGGTATTTTTAAAATTTGGGTCATTTTGCTTCCATTTATTCGGATAATTAGCTCATACTTTTTGTCATTAGCAGTACTGCACACATATTAATCTATCAAGAAATTATTTCTTTGCTTTAAACCTCTTGCTCCTTCCCATAGCTAGTTTTCATCGAAGTTGAAATTCTTGCATTTCATTTTCTTCTTGTATGGTTTAAAGAGTCGAGTCAAAATGCCATCAGTTTCACGACCACTCCTTTGAGTAACAACAACCTAAAATCAAGCACTAATTAAAATTTATCTAGCAACTTTTCTAGGGATCTTCAAACCCATCTTAGCTTAGGTGTAGATCTTTGGAATAGGATTGTGAGAATAACTTTCCAAAGCTGCTAAACAAACATAAAGCCTTGAGTTAGGGAGTGAAATCTAGTTTCTATATCACTGACATTAGGAAGCCCTTCTAACACAAGGGTAAATTACGAGGTCGCATTGGGGCCCTCTGAGTAATCAACCCTACTTTGTTGGTCTTGGTGTTGATTTTTGACTATCCCCCCTCTTCTTTGGTATAGTAGGTGGTACCATAGAAGCCATAATATTTTAGACTTCCTACATAAGGTGACAACACAGGGAAGGTGGTGTTGTACCTGGGATCGACGTTGACTAGACTCACTCAGACTCCTTGGAGGGTTGCCCACTGCTCAGTGAGGTAACTTGCACCAGGGTGTTAGTTCATTAAGAAGGTTGTCAATGTAACTTTCCCACCTGCCGAAACTCATCCCCTTTGCGCATTGATTCTGCGATGTTGGATTCCATCACCAACTAGCGCTTCTTTGTGAGAAGGTTTGTTTGCATGCTTGACTCCTATATTAATTAGTGTGTGTTGTTTTTTCTCCTTAGTTGGCCTTAGGATTGAGTTTGTGTCTAATGGCATTAGTTCCGGGTTAATTCCTCATTTGATCAATACAAAATATGGATACCATTAAAATAAAAGGGAATAAAGAGGTAACAAATAGCTCATACCTAACTTACGTCTTATAATTCTCCAACATTGTTCTTTACACTTAGTGAAACAAAGACAAAATGGAATTTTTTACAGAAGGTCAATGGAGAATGTTATTGGAGAATTCAAAATATTATCATAAACCCACATCTGACATATGTGTACATGCACCATAGATTCATAATCTTTCATGAAGAGGTCCGGGAGAAATGCCTCCATGCAAAATTGTCCACACCAGAATTGTCCATGTCCTTGATGGAAATATATAAAATTCCCTTGAAGATATTTTAGTCCTTGTTCTGCTTAAAAAGGATGATCCCATTCTGAAAGTGATCAAAGACTACTTTTATCCCCCCTCTATCTGGTAAATTCTACTTCTTATACTAGCCTTCCCCTACAATAGGGAGTGTTGTGTCCCTTTTCTCTAAAATAAGTGAGGTTCCTGTTCTTTCTCCCAACATTCTCGCAACCTCTTGGATAGGAATACATGCAGCCTCAAAACTAACATTTAGGGAAACTAGAATTCAATCATGAACATGTTCAACATTCCACCCTCTCGCATCCATGGTATATGACCACGTACTCATCCAAGTATGGGAGGCGAAGGTGGGAATATAAAACCATTCGGTTTGCCTCCAAGGTGTTGAGCTAGAGTTCTCGCAAGGCCTTGATATATTGTGAGGTCCTCACATTCAACTCACTAAACCTCCCTCTTAGCTTGGAACTCACCTCTCTTCCAAGCAAGAGGGAAACCCCTCCTCTTATATCAATAGTTGTTTCCCTTGATCCGACCCTCTCTCGACCTCTTCAACATATCCCCCTTTTGATGGAACATATACCTTTCCTTCTTTTTTTCAAGTGGTTGCTCCACTCACTATCCATGGCCAAATTGAACCTTGGGTCTCCCGATCAACCATGCCATTATCCCTTAGATCCATGATTATTGGTACATCTATATTTATTGTTCCTCAAAATTTACCTTGAACTTCTATCCTTGATATATTCTAAAAAAGCAAAGTAAATGTGTAGCAACAACAATTGTCCCCTTATAATCAAAACTTTCCAAACCTTAGCCAAGGAATGTTAATGTCCTACTCCAAACCTTAGCCAAGGAATTTAGTACTTGTATTGTAAATAGTACACCACATAAAATATTCACCACCCAAATATAGTTGTATTGTAAATACAACTTCCCACTTTCCCCTGATAATATGCAAGCATTCACTAAGATTAATCCAATTTTTATCTTCACAAAAAAGTGGTGTTTCCATTAATTCTTAAGCAACAAATACTTGAAATATAGGTTCAAATATCAATTGGCATAGCTTACTCTCCAATGCACATATGAAGTTGAAATTGTAGGTGGAGATTCCTCTTTCAAAATTCTTCAAAACCCCTTTTGCAACACGTGAATACGAGGTATTGTTAAAATTTCCTTGAGCCAAAGCTTCTCCAATATTAATTTGTACCCTAGAATGCATCTCTTTCTTTGTCTCTAGGATTAGTAGGTGCTTGTATTCTGACAATACAGAGTTATTGACCATTTGTTGGGACGTCGGTAATAGCTTAATGTCTTGAATTGTCTTCCATAAACCTTATTTGGTTGACATTTCCAATGTCTTTCCACATTACAAGCACTCCACTAGATACTGCCTTATGATAGGATATAATAAAAGAGTCTTCCTTTCAAATCATATTTACAACCCCAATATAAATTACTAAGTTGACTAAGAACTAGATGACATTCAACTAACACAACTATTTGAGACTTCCAAGCCCTTATTAGCCTATTTAACTCAATTGATTAGATAAGAACAAGGAAATTAACTATAGGGAGGAGTTGTGTGACCCCACCACATTTTGGGAATTAGCAACATAGTAGACCACATTCCCACCTTCAAAAGCAGGGGGGAAATCCATGTAGTCATTAAGTGTTTCTATATGTCTTGCTTGCAAACTTGGACCTACATGATGATTGCAGTCTTGCTTTACAAAAACTGATTTTTGCCTCTTGTAGGCCTCAAATTGGAGTAGTTCTCCTAAAGATCTTGTTAGTGTTCTCCCTCCTTGGATCGTTGTCACTACAAACTCTGTCGCACCTTGAATGCTTCCATAAGACACTATAGCACTGAACAAAATGCTTCATTTGTTACCACACCACTCATTAATGGGTGACTCTCCCACACCCATCTTCTCAACTAAGTTATGCATGTCAAGTGTTTCGACCCAAAACACTTCCACTAAGGTGTTCCTTGTTGTGGTGTTCTTTCTAGTGACTCACTTGCTACCTACAACTTTATCATGTCGCAGACCTATCCAACCTATAAATTCACACTCTTCCATATTTGACTACGATGTATTCTCCATTAATCTTCATCATCCCTTTTATCCACCAAGACAATGACACTTTTTTCATCGCAACTTAAGACAAATCACTATGCACCATATGCACAACTTGTTTCACTCTAGTGAGCACCTCACCCATATTGCAATGCATCTTGTAATGTGTGTGGCTACACCATGTCAAGTTCCTAAGTCACAACCGACTCATCCCATTTTCCTTCACCTTGATCAAGATAATACACATGGAAAGTACATTTGTTCTTTATGGGAAAACAAAAATCCTTACATCCTCCCCCACTTATGTTCAATGTTGCCCCAACAACATCCTCATAAATTCTACATGTCTCTATCAACTAACTACTATACTACATAGACTCACCATCCATTTTCAACTAAACTCACTTCAATTTCTTCACATTTCCACACACACTTGTACTTACCTTCAACTCCAATTTCCCATGCCTTATTACACCTTTGTCTTCATGCCTTCAAACAAGCTAGGTAGCTAGTCCAATTTTACATCGAAAACCATGAAAGTACATCATCATGTGTTGTAGAATCAAACACTCCTACTTGGATTTTCTAATGCACTTCTGTGTATGTGATTCTCTCTTTAATAGACTCAAGTGCCTGATCTCATGTTTAAAATATGCTAAGTCCTACCAACTTACACCAAAATAGGCACTTACTTCCTTGTAGGGTGCTTTGGCTCCACTACCAACTTCCAAGCTAGTAGTGAGTCATCCTATGAATTTGTTTAGTGATAAAAGGATGGAAAGTTGCCACCAATGCCATTAGAAACACTAACATTGGAATCCATTACTTCCTTAAAGTCTACATTATTTTTTCTAGAACTTCTTAAGTCAAACGAACCATCCAATGAAAGTTTATACCATCTTGATTCTCTAAATAGACATCCACTACTTTGGATATTGTAGACATAGTGTTATTTACTATGGATTCAAACCTAGTAAACAACTTTTTGTGTGGGCCTTCATCCACCAAAGGTTACCAAAAACCTACACTCGAGATCTTCTTTGATGTCTTAAAACCTCCAACTTCCTCTTTGTAAGGTTGCACTATTGCATGATTGGTTGTTGTAATCATAGTCATGGTAGTATCCTAGTGATTGTACTCTATTTCCCCCTCAACATTGGAATTACGTGAAGTTTTGTGTCATTAAAGCTTAACAAATTGTTAAGGTGAGGGATTGGTGCCACCTATCACATCCTCATAAACTCTTGCAAAAAAACAACTTCAAATTCATCCATGGGTACCACTTTGAAACTAGTAGTTCCACTCTAGTGTCCAAGCTATAAGTTGACTCCTTTAGCCAAGCCAACCACCCTACCTGTGTATATATCTTACTGCCTTGAAAAAAGACTACACCAATTTCAACTGCACATTGATTTTAACAAGAACTACTTCCTACATAAAAATGTGGGTTGCACTATTGTTAACCATCACCATAACTAACTTATTCTTCAACTTGGATTGAACAAAAGTAATATTTGTATAGTTCTACTCTTGGCTTGAACAAAACTAATATTTGTATAGTTCTACTCTTGGCTTGCCTTAGACATATTTCCAGCTAAAGCACCCAATATTTGCAACACACCAACTGATGGTTGGATTTCTTACTCCATAGCATTAACCCTCATCTTCAATGGACATTTCTTATAATAATTCTAATTTGTACAAATCCAACAAACAACAACCTTACTACTATTTTTTTCTTAGATCCATATGATAAACTTATCATGTCCTTAGTGTTATCAAATTAATGTGTCCTTAATATGTCCAAAATCAAGAGGGATATCACATTACATTAGGTGGTTGACCACTATTCCGTAGTGTGAAATCTAACCATAGTGCATATTGCTTGCATGGATAAGTGAGTCAAATTAAGGTGCACCCACCTAGAGATTCATACCCTTCACTAAGTTGGGAATCCACTGCATGCATGAGTGCCCCTACTAATATTGGTAATTGCACCCTAGTCTAATTGTGCATCCAAAACTAAAGATATAAAAATTTTATTTAGAACTTTGAATACAGAAAAAAAAAGTTCATAAATTGGAACTAGGATGATGATGGACTACTCACTAACAACACGTGCACATGCAACTGAAGGTACAACCAAACAGGTACCTATCATATATTTCTTCATCGAGTGAGGAAATCTTAGGACAAATAGAGGGAAGTGCAACTACATCTAGTAGATATGATAAGCAAACACGGACCAGAGGTGAAAAAGTCAAAAGAAAATTTTGTAGACACATGGAATTTTTTCTTGTCGAAGGAGGATCATGCTCTTATGATGATGAGAGCATAGGAGACATAGAGGTTCCACTCAGGTATAAGCATCTGGTGAAACAATGGGTACCTAAGGAACTACCTCCTATAGATGATGACTTCATTGTCAACAATAGGACATAACCCATTGCACCATCCTCCCTGCATGGCTTGGGGCTATTTTCCATGGATGGAATAATTGTAAAATACAATACAGTAACTGAATTGATGGACTATGTTGGACCGTGTTACAATTATAACGATTGGATGTGACTGGTCCGGTACATGCGAAGTATGCGGAGATATGCACTCGTCACAAATTATATACAACTAATAAACAAGGATAAAAATAAGGGAGAGACTATCTATACTGATGGAAGGCCTAAAGCTTCCAGCAATATCACAGGGTTTATAAATAACACATGACCTGGTACAACAAACAAGCAACTGAATTGCATATATGATGGACATGAAGAGAATCGGGTAGTCCTGTGCGCAATAAAAAAGATAGCTCCCGGGGAAAAGTTATTAGTGGATTACCATTTGAATCGTATAGAAACATAGACTAATAGTGTGCGGGTACTTATGCAACACCTCTTTAAGAAACCTCTACTTATTGCATATTTTTTTATTATCTTTAACATTGTTTTAAATATTTCATGGTCCCAATTTTAGAATAATGTGGGAGCTTGATCGTTGAGGTTGATTTTATTTGGGTGGCAATATGTTTTTTTGTTATCGTTAACAATTTTTTAAATATTTGGGGGTTCTAATTATATTATAATGTGGCAGGATGATTGTGGAAAAGGGCTAGCCGCAGAACATGTAAATGATTATCAATTTCCACTTTCATTTTACGTGAATTTTATTATTTTCTTATATAATTTTTCTGAAATAGCATTGTTTTTGTTGAAATTATATGTAGTCGGTAGGCCATGTTGATCATGATTTCGCTGATGTGGAGGGGTTGTATTCATCCCTTGATCCAATGGTATTAATAAAAAAAGAGATCATTAAAGCGAACAAGGAACTTGCTATCTTATTAGATCGTCCAGATCAAACTCCCAACGTCCTAGCAAAGATTAATCTCCTTATGTCACAACTTAACACATATATGGTAATAACCATAATTTAAAGTGTTTTTTTCTAATGTACTCATATGTTCAATTATGAAACTTTGTTCTTTAACTTTTACATTATCTCACGAAAAAACATTTTCTTTTTTATAAAGAGATTTTTGGAGCTTGTTCATCCCGGTGTTGGTAGTAGTGGCACTACAGAGACGCTACAGAGTTCTAATGCGGGTGGTCATACAACTACTATAGTACTATTTACTTTTCCATCTTCCACACCTAATTTTGATAGGAGCCATGACAGGCAACCCCATACATCCACACATCGGCCAGAGTCTAGATATGGTGGCAGAGATGAGGCTGGTGATGTGGTTGACATGGTTGCATTTCCTGGAGCTAGACGTGTGACAAGCATGGGGACCCTTCCATGCACATTTTTGGTCGACGATAATGGACTTCCATTAAAACAATCAAGACTCCCAAGTAGTTTTAATTCATATTTTAATCGTTTAATTTTGTCCATCTCATACACAAATCATCTAGATTATTAATTTTAAATTAATGATCATATCTTTTTGTGTGTAGGAAACAACCATTTTTATAGGCCCCTGGAGAGAAAGGCCTTCTTGATTTTTGGGGAAACCTTACACATGAGGTGGAATTGCCAGAATTCCAACCTCAAAAAGGAACTTATGGATTATCTTGAAGGCCTCTTTGTAGTAGACACATTCAATAAAAAAGAAGTCACCTCTGCAGTAGGCGAATATTTAAAATATACATGGGATGTTTATAGACGAAGCTTGGCAGGAAATCCTAGGTATAAGCATCCTTCCTCAATTCAAGAGAGGGAGTGGAAGGCGATCATTGATGATGCAAAAGAGAATATTTTGAAAAAACTAGGAGAAAAAATAATTGGTACACCAAGGTAAATTACAATATTTTGATTTCAATGCAAGCTTTAATTTTCTTTAGATCTAAATAAAAGTGTGGTTATACATAACATACTTGAAAATTTTGATGACAACTTGCCTGACACTTCTAAGGAACCAACACAAGGATTGCCAAACATGGCCAACACAAGCTAGGCCAGGGCGGCTACTTGAGGTTACAATCATGAATCGTAAGTACCCAAACATCTTAAAAATATTATTTGTATCGCCTTACAACTTTCAGGTAATTGCAGCCAAAAACATTAAAAAACCAGACCTTTATGGAATGCAGGGTGACGACTTCAGAACTGAAACCACAGAGGAATACCTCCAACTTGGTTACACTTACGGTTATAAAGATGTGGTTGATCATAGTAAAAGCATGTGGCAGACCCTAAGATCCAATTTGCGAGATAAGGTAAATAAAAATCAGTCCACATTAACCTTTCATCACTTATAAAATATGTAAATGTTTGATATCGTCCATAATTTAATGTCTTACTTTGTTTTAATCAGGGGAGCAACACTATCAATGAAACCACTAGTACTGGACAAGAGATCATCTATAGTGCAATGCAACCAAAATATCATGGTGCTCCCTAGAAGCCCCATCCCAGTGAGGTGTAGCCCCAAGATGTTCCTGTGACTAAGGCCCACGATGGTAAAATGGTTGTATATTAATCATATACTTAATAATTCTGTACTTATAAATTTTGATGTTTCAATGGCAGAGAATGTCATAGTTGATCCTCCTCGACCTGAATATCAGGTGAACAGGCTGATAACCATTCCAATGGTGCCGACTAGAGGACCAGGTAAATAATTACATTGCAAAGTTTTTTCTTAATATTAGTGAACTAATTCAATGATATTTAAAAATTGGACATATAAATTTAATATTTTTTGTTTTTGTAGGTGATGGCCCCTCACAGCAACATCCACGTAGTGGGTATGAGACTAGACGTACTCGGCGTGAAAGGACTGAAACAACATCAGTTGTTGAAGAGCACCCAATAAATGAAGACATGAAGATGGATGAATTACTTAAGACTTGTAAAACACAAAAGAAGACTAAAAAAATTGATGATGTGTACTAATTTTATAAGACAGTTAGATGTACATTATATAGCTGAACATGTAATGATGCATATAATGCATTGACATTATGGGTACTTTTTCATCTGATAATATACACAAGGCTATTTCTATGGCTTGTATATATCTGTGAATGTAATTTTGTTATACACTTAATGATAATTTCAGCTTCTCTTATAAGACTTGGTATATATTGATTCAATACTCCTTGGTTCTATTGGTTCTATTGGCCTTGACATACAATTTTTGCATCAATTTGTGGATCCATGGATATCATCCTAGCGATTTGAAGGCATTGGTAAACGTGAAATTTAAGAGATTGAATTGTTCAAGTTTGGATTTAAATTTTACATGCTTGCCTGTTTGTGGGTTTCAAAAGTTCTAAACTTGTATCTCTTTGTCTTTTAAGAATGACAATATCTCTATATTTTAAGATATAATGTGAGAATCCAAGAAAGACCTGGTGCCTTGTGCTTGGGCTATGGAGTCTAGGCAACAAATAGAACTTGAATATGCAATATGCAACTTCCAAAATCTTGTGACATGATATATGCAACTTTGAAAGTCTTGTGACATGTGACATGTGGCAAGCATTTTTTTCAAGCAATGTGCAAACTTTAAACTTGGTGCAACATGCAAAAATAAATTTTTGAGAAGATGCAATAATAAGTTTTTGGATGCTGTAAAAAGAACTTAAAAAATATTACAACTTGTGACATGCATTTTTCAAAATCTTGAGACATGCAACATCCATCTTTGAAAATGTTGTGACATGCGATATGCAACATGCAAAAAGCATCTGTTCCATGCACATGAACTTTGAACTTGGTCTGACTTGTTAACTTTGAACTTGGTCTGACATGTGACATGAAAAACTTGAACTTGGTGCAATGTGTGATATGTGAACTTTGAACTTTGTGTGACATGCAACATGCATCTTTTTGCAACTTGTGAAACACATATTTTAGTATTTTCACCATAACTTTTGAACCCAAAATTTGTTTTGTGTAATATTTGTACCATTGTAAAGGTCTTGTTAAGATATGAAACTTTATTGTTACAATGTGCATCATCTCAATCTGCATGTCTACAATATGTGGAGGGTTATTCAAGGTTTCAATACTTTCTTCATATTTTCCTACTTTAATCCTCTCATGGTCATGTTAATCCATATAGAGGTTCATGATATAAACACTCATTGTTCTAATGTTGACATAAATTCCAATCTTCACTTTGTCAATTAGAGGGCACAATTTTGGCAACAATTTAATGTTTTTAGTTCCATGAAATTTCTTTTGTTTCTTCAACAACATTAAGGATTAAACATGAGGGGTTGGAAATGGCGATGCCAAACATTTTATAATATTTTTTCATAGCATTACCCTTCTTTTCATTGTGTCTCACATGACAAAGAAACAAAATCACATTGCCATTGTCAATTTATATGTGGAGGGTTATTCAAGGTTTCAAGACTTTCTTCATATTTTCCTACTTCAATCCTCTCATGGTCATGTTAATCCATATAGAGGTCCATGATATAAACACTCATTGTTATAATGTTGACATAAATTCCAATCTTCACTTTGTCGATTAGAGGGCACAATTTTGGAAACAATTTAATGTTTTTAGTTCCATGAAATTTCTCTTTTTTCTTCAACAACATTAAGGATTAAACATGAGGGGTTGGAAATGGCGATGTCAAACATTTACTCTTTCACACATGTGCATCATCTCAATATTCATGTCTACAATATGTGGAGGGTTATTCAAGGTTTCAATACTTTCTTCATATTTTCCTACTTTAATCCTCTCATGGTCATGTTATTCCATATAGAGGTTCATGATATAAAAACTCATTGTTCTAATGTTGACATAAATTCCAATATTCACTTTGTCGATTAGAGGGCACAATTTTGGCAACAATTTAATGTTTTTAGTTCCATGAAATTTCTTTTGCTTCTTCTACAACATTAAGGATTAAACATGAGGGGTTGGAAATGGAGATTTCAAACATTTTATAATATTTTTTCATAGCATTACCCTTCTTTTCATTGTGTCTCACATGAAAAATAAACAAAATCACATTGCCATTGTCAATTTATATGTGGAGGGTTATTCAAGGTTTTAAGACTTTATTCATATTTTCCTACTTTAATCCTCTCATGGTCATGTTAATCCATATATAGGTTCATGATATAAACACTCATTGTTATAATGTTGACATAAATTCCAATCTTCACTTTGTCAATTAGAGGGCACACTTTTGGCAACAATTTAATGTTTTTAGTTCCATGAAATTTCTTTTGTTTCTTCAACAACATTAAGGATTGTTTCTTCATGTATTTTGTTTCACATGTTCAAATATAGATGTAACAATTTGACCTCGAAATCTTAGGTTGAGGTTCATCCATATACATATAGATAGACATGAATTTGGGTACCTTGGAATTCTAGTGAAATACAAAGGACCAAAATCTTTAAGGGATCCTTCTTTATTATAATTTTATTTTCTCAAAACCTAGTGTTACATTTTTATTTAGGTCATCATCATATTTTTCTTATATTTTCCTATGTAAACCTATTGTTTCAAACTCCTTTGTTGGTTCCTCATGGACAAATTTCATAATTTTGTCATTGATGAGAGAAACCAATGTTATGGCCCTGATTACTTGCCACTCATGTTATTCAATATCATACTTGATTCATATAACCTCATTAAGCATATATGAAGGATAATTTCCTTTAACTTTTATTTAGCACCAATAATTTGATTATCATTGAACCCATGGTTAGTGTTAGATGAAATATATCCTTAATTTTGTACTATAGTTGAAGACAAAGAGAGATCAATGCTATCATGAAGTTCTAGAGCATCACATGCCATACCATTTTTATCTTGAAATATACCGTGAACATGTTCACATTATCCATTTTATATTTCAATATTGGGATCATTGGTATCCCATTCATTACTGTAAATTCCCAAGGTTTTTCCACACATCTTACAAACCACTACTAAAATAGAGGGAACCCAACACCATCAATGAAGAAAACAAAATAAACGACAATGAGAGAGTTTTGACCATATGTCAACTAATTTGTCCCTTTAAAAAAACTTCATTGATGTGCAAGGGAGCAATGTGTCTATGAGAAAACACCTAGTTTATCCCCCACATATATTCAATAAGGTGTGTGGGATAAACACACCCTCAAAAAAAAACAAAACATCACAATAAGTGACCTAAAACCCTAGTATCATTATTAGAGATTAATGTAAAGGCTTTGAGCCAACACCTTAGGCCTACGAACCAATACCAAGATAAAGGGAACTCAACACCATTGATGAGGTCAAAAAAATAAACTACAATGAGAGAGTTGTGATAGCATGTCACCTAAGCTAAAATAAGTAAGAAAATAATGCAACTTTTGTGGATAATAAAAGAGAGAATGAGATGTCATCATCTTCTCCAACTAACGCCATGCTTCCACTTGGAAATTATAAGTATTTATATACAAAAAGAGGAGAACTGAGAAACAACAAAAACCACCATGAATATAATGCAAAACTTGTAACTAAACCTTCAATGGAAATATTAGGAAAGGAACCCACTATCAAAACAATCATTATGGTTTGTGAAGCCCCACGATATGCATTAGATGTGTTTAAGAATACCTCCCATACCCATAACACAATGTTAAAGTGATCTCCAAGAAAAATATCAAATTATGATGTTTTTCTTCATAATCATGGTAGTAAATGTCATATAGAGGATCCTCATATAACTCTCCATTGACAATGATTTGACAAAGAATCCCCTTCTTAGGGTTCTATCCAATTCTATTATTTCAATCCTTCAAGATTATTCTCACCACCCCCATCAATATATCTTTTGTGTTGCAAAAAAATATAGTAGTTAAAATCTTGATCCTCTTGGACTAGAGAAAAATTATCCATAACAATCAAAGGGATGTGATCCATAATTGGAGTTACCATGTGAGACCTTGAAATGCCTTGCATATCATTTCTTTCTCTCACCCTCAATACATGAAATTGTAAACTAATGATTCAAATAAATACGACTTCCCAACACCATGATATACCAGATCTATTGAATCCAGGGAATCAAATTTTTTCGACCTTGGTAACAATGCCAATCATCAGCTCCCAAAATTGCACTTTGAAATATGAAGTCCCACACAAAAATCAAGGAAAGCTCGATTATACTCAAGAGTTCTCACTACCACCAAATTTTCTCAAACCACATACTAATAATATGCCAAAGGGATCATATACTAATATTCCAAAGGGATCATCTACTATTATTCCAAAGGGATCCACAAGGGTAACATTGTTTCCTCTCGCATCCCACAGTAAAGCCACATACTACTAATATGCCAAAGGGATCTTAGCAAGTGGATCCATTTCCCTCACTAGTTCCTCCATCATTTATACATATTACATATGAGACATACCATGTTAGTATCTCACCTTCAGTAACTTTTGTATAGGACACTCATTGTTCTTTTAATTAAACTCCAATTAAACTTATATTCCACAAGAAAATATTAGAGGACCAATATAGAACAATGTGTCATCTTTCTGTTTCTCTTGATCATGGATCTTGTTATCACACTATGTTCCCTTGGGTCTTTAGTTTGATTAATATTGTTTAAAGAAAAACCTTATATTAAAATTTTTGAGTCTCATCCTCCTAAAGTTTGATGTTAAGTTCACCTTAGAAGATTAAGAGTTTTGAATCATAGTCCTTGTTGGTCCTCAATTTTGTTTGTGGTTCTAGAACCTCTTAGGCTCATGACTCTTTTGGTTCCCTTCATGAATTATCCTTAAATCAATCCCTCCCATTGTAAAGATGATATGAAACCCCTTCATTTTCACTCATGACCCAGTAAGCATGACTCATTGTACTTTCTTACCTATCTAATCATTTTTTGATTTGGAAGTGCTGCTTACTCATCAGAAAGTTCTATAGTGCCTGTCACGTTTATTATCCATCCACTCCAAGTCATGATTTCCATGATTGAGATCCTGTCCTTTGTTTTTAGTGCCAAAAGTTGGTTAAGATCCTTCAAAGATCTTGCATGTATGATCCTTGGTAACGGTTTTTAAATTTTGAAAAAGTTCAATAGTGTTGTGCTACGTAAATTTGTCAGTTCCGATTAGGCGACCACGTGTCAACTAAATACAATGCTATGAGAAATTTCAGGGTTGAAGTTTCCTCAATTTCATCCTAATATCGCACTGAGGATCTCAACATCTGTCGACATTATAGGTATCTTGTGCAACCTCCTTTGCATATTTATTTTCATAGGAAATTTGTGCTCGATTTTTTGGTTTGTTGAGCTTGTAGGGTACTAAAGGAGCTATATTTGCATTCCTGTAAACTTCCTCGCCCATGTCCATGGTCTAATTACTATTTGTTACTTTATCCTTTGAAGTCATAGGTCTGTAATAGCCTATCCTCTGTGTATGTGTTGCACTACCCAGAGGTGCTGCTCAAACCCTCTCTGTTTTTCATGCTCCCCTTTCATCCTATACAAAGAGCCATTTCAGATCACCCCTTCACAGTCTAATGCTCTAAAAATCCTGTAAATGTCTAAAATTCTATTCTCCATAGTCAAGATCGTCTTTCTAAGCACTGCCAGTTTTAAAGGGCCATACTTGTGTATTTGATACCTGAATTGAAACTTTCTGGTCATCAGCATCCCTTAAGCCTCTTAAGGAACCTCATTTTGAGTCATGGAGACCCCTCAGTCGAAGAAAGAACACAAAGGTGGCAAGATAGTTAGGACAAAACCTGTGGACATGCACCTTTTTGACACAGAGCCCATGGAAAGGGAGATGTTTCAAAGAGAAGGATGCCCCTCTTTCTGCTAGAACATGCAGAGAGGCCATCCATAAGTAGAAAAAAAAATTGGATTAAATTTGATGGCAAGAAAACCAGAGTTGGGGATTTGGAATTTGAGGTAACCAAAACCTCCATCTCAACTACAACAGGAATTCCCATTTCAGGTGAAAATTGGTTTAGGGCCATGGTTTTGTGTTCACCCTCTGTTAAAGGTCTCTTCTGTAGTGCACCTTTTCTGCTACTAAGGTTTAATCTCTCTTAAAAGAAGACTAACACCATTTTGTACATAACTCATACAAAATTTATTTAACCCACATGCATTTAAAAAATAAACACATTCAACACAGAGTATTCATATGAATTACTTCCATAATCAACAAGCAATTGGCTTTTCATATTAATTCAAATACACAGCGGAAAACATGATACATAAGCAACACAGTCATGCAAAACATGATTAAAGCATAATAAGATACTTATCTTTATCAATGGTAGATTCCACCAACCAAGTGCAGGCCTTCCATGAACCTCCCATCCTTAGACCACACTGCTCATCAACTCAGCAGTGGGTCACCCTTGAGCTGGGACTAAGCTCCACCCCAAGACAAGGAATATTGGGCTAGCTGAGGTTACAGGAAAAACAAAACACAACCACAAGGAAGGAATTCTCTCCCAGGAACCTCCCACACTCACTGCCCACAGATCCTCATTCCACACATGTCTGTTCTACCCCAGGAGTATACACCTTCTCTGTCACCTTGACAGTCCTTCGGCTGCTAATCTCCCTTACCTTAGGTTATAGGAACAGGCTGGACCGAAAGTCTCTGGGCTCTATGGCAGCTACAAGGTTCCTTCTAGGAGTTCTCTCCCTCCTCTGTGTATTCTCTTACCTGGAGAGAATCGCTCACATGCCAACAACCTGTTCTACCAACCTCAGTCACCTCTCTCACCTAGAGAGCGTTGTACCATTGGCCAAAAAGACCCCACGCAGTCCAGCACTGCATGGTCACAACAACCCATGGGGAAAACAGACACGGGCTTTCCAACAGGTTCAACAATGGCAGGTCACTTCTTATTTCCCAATCCGAAAACACAGGATAGACTCATGCTCTGGTTGTCAGGGATGCGTGACAAACAATCCACGCAGGGGTCAACGCAGGTTCGAACTGTTCAGGAAGGGGATGTACTGGCTATCCCGAAACAAACACAGATACATGCCTTTTTGGTTCAGAGGATGCACAAGGGTTTCTCTGTAGGAGTCAGACCAGTTCCCCTTCTGGTAGTCCAAGGGTCGAATCGAGGAGGAGGAGGAGGAGGAGCCTTTCTCATGGATCACCCTAGTCATTTATTCGCATGCGTCAGGGTTGACACTTGTCACCCATGGAACTGCGTGTGTTCCACCAGCACACATCACCCTTCTACATCCTCCCTTACCAAAACTTATGATAAAACACAAAATGCACATGTCTTTTTTTGGAATAATATTAAAATATTATTCCCAGGCTTAAGCCCCCTAGGCTTAGCCCCCAGGCTCAACACTTAGCCCCTTTTTCCACCTTCCAATCCCTAATTCCTTGCCCATTCTGTGGATTCTTAGTCCCCCTTCACTCATTCATCATGGTCGGTCTGCACCTGGTGGTGTTTATATTTTATTAAATGTTCTTCATACATAAAAGTACAACAAGAAGCTCCTGGCCTTCAACACTTAGGGTCCCTAGCATAACAAACACATAAATATCCAACTTATAAGAACTTGGCTTACCAGCCTATAAAACATAATTACAATTCCTTTCAAAACATGGTTTACAACTTCAAAACATGGTTTACAA
This sequence comes from Picea abies, assembly GCA_900067695.1. Classification (NCBI taxonomy): domain Eukaryota; kingdom Viridiplantae; phylum Streptophyta; class Pinopsida; order Pinales; family Pinaceae; genus Picea; species Picea abies. The sequence continues at coordinate 24,765 of CBVK0101316372.1, read as the reverse complement.
CGGGGTCGGCCTTGGGGACACTACAATCCCCCTCCCCTTATTTTTTCACTGTGCTCAGTGCAATTTACACTGTCTCTACAAGCCTTTCAAAATATTCAAAAAGATGCGGGTACTCTGCCCGCATAACCTCTTCATGCTCCCATGTTGCGTCCTCAGGATCGTACCAGGTCCACTAGACCTTTACAAGCTCTATAGCTCGATTCCGGAGCTGTTTTCTTTTCCTGTCCAATATGCACACAGGATGCACTTGCAAGACACCTTCTGGTTCCACCAGAATCACAGTCCAATCGATAATATGATTAGCGTCAGGTACATATTATTTAAGCAATGAAACATGAAACACATTATGTACATTCATAGATGCAGGTAATGCAAGCATGTATGCAACTGGCCCAATCCTTTCCAGGATCTCAAATGGCCCACAAAATCTTGTTGCCAACTTGGTGCAACTTCCTAGCTTCATGGAACTCCTATTAGTTTTCACTTTCAGGAAAACATGATCACCCACTTTGAATTCTCTGTGGTTTCGGTTACTATCAGCGTAACTTTTCTACCTGTCCTGGGCAGCTTTTAGATTATGTTTAAATCTTATCATTTGGTCTTCCATCTCTTTAAGAAGTTCAGACCCAACTACTACTCTGTCAGCTGGATTATCCCAGCTCACTCGAGCATTGCACTTTCTTCCATAAAGCACTTCAAATGGGCTCATATTCAATGATGCATGATACCCATTATTGTAGGCGAATTCTACCAAATGCAGGTAGTCTTCCCACCTTGATGGTTTATCCATCACATACATTCTNNNNTTATCCATCACATACATTCTTAGCATGTCTTCAATTACTCTGTTCACTCTCTCTGTCTGTCCATCAAACTCGGGATGATACGTTGTACTAAAGTTCAGATTCGTTCCGAATCCTTTGAACAGTCCTTTCTAGAAATTTGAAGTGAATTTCGGGTCTCTATCAGACACAATTGTCTTAGGAATTCCGTGCAAGCATGTAACTTCTGTTAAGAAGATATCAGCTACATCTACTGCTCTATGGGTGGTTTTTAGTGGAATAAAATGGGCAGCTTTAGTAAGCTTGTCCACCACCACCATGATTGAATCATGTTTCTTTCTTGTTCTAGGTAGTCCAGTGATAAAATCCATTGTTACCACGTCCCATTTCCATTCAGGAATAGGTAAAGGCTACAACAACCCTGCTGCGTGCCTGTGCTCAGCCTTAACCTTTTGGCACTCCATACATCTGGCGATGTATTCAGTCATTTCTTTCTTCAAACCCAGCCAAAAATAATGGCTTTTGACTGTTTCCATAGTCTTTTGATATCCAGGATGTCCATCATAAGTCACGTTATGCATATCCTTTAGAATTACCAGCTTCAATTCTCGGACATTAGGTACATACACTCTGTTTTTATACAGAAGTAAACCATTAGTTCCCAAGGTGTAACTTTCCTTGATCTGTGGTCTCTCACGCTGCTGTAGCTTTGCTACAAGATTTTTGTACTGCAAATTAGTACTTGCAGCTTCCAAAATTCTGTCTTTCATCTCAGTCTAGTACATGCTAATGGTTGTAGCATGTAATTCGTGCACTTTTCTGCTGAGTGCATCAACCACCTTATTTTCTTTCGCTTTGATATTCTTGATATCAAAGTCATATTCGCACAGAAACTCCAGCCATCTAATTTGCCTTGCATTTAAGTTCGGCTAATCAAATAAATACTTCAGACCGTTATGGTTTGTTCTCAACTCGAATCTCTTGCCCATGAGGTAATGTCTCCATTTCCTCAAGGTGTGGATGATTGTTGCCAGCTCTAAATCATGAGTGGCATAATTCTTCTCATGCTCCTTCAACTTTTGGGACTCATAAAAAATTACAAATCCCTCTTGGCTGAGAACTCCTCCCAGCCCCTCCTTACACGCATCTGTGCACACTACATAATCCTTGTCTGGATCTGCAATCCTCAGGATCAGAGCACTAGTTAGAAGCTGCTTCAATCGCTGGAAGCTTCTCTCACATTCTTTAGTCCACTGGAACTTCTTCTCCTTCCTTTACAAGGAAGTGATAGAATGAGCTATCTTTGAGAATTCAGCTATAAACCTCCTATAGTAACCTGCCAGACCCATAAAAGATCTAACTTCTGCCACATTCCTTGGTGCTGGCCATTCTCGAATGGCCTATACCTTTTCAGGATCCACAACGATCCCTTCTTAAGATATAATGTGTCCCAAGTAATGGATCTGCCTTTGGTAAAATGAGCACTTGCTCAGTTTTGCGTACAACTGGTGTTCTCTCAACACTTGTAGCATCATTCTCAGGTGTTGTTCATGTTCTTCCTCTGTCCTGGAATACACCAAGATATAATCCAGGAAGACTATGACAAACTTGTCCAAATAATATCTGAACACTCCATTCATTAAGCACGTGAAAACAACAGGTGCATTGGACAGTCCAAATGACACCACCGTGAATTCATAATGACCATACCTTGTTCTAAAGGCGGTCTTGCTGATGTCCTCATCCTTTATTCTCACTTGGTGATATCCTGATCAGAGATCTATTTTAGAAAATATTTTTGCATCCTTCAACTGATCAAAAAGATCATCAATCCTTGGCAGAGGATACTTGTTCTTGACAGTGACCTTATTCAACTGCCAGTGACCTTATTCAACTGCCGAAAATCAATGCACAACCTTAACGTCCCATCTTTCTTCTTCACGAATAGGACCGGGGCTCCCCATGGTGACACACTGGGGCGAATGTAACCTTTCTTTAGTAGCTCTTCGAGCTGCAATTGCAACTCTTTCATCTCTGGTGTGCTCATTCTACAAGGTGCGTTCGAAACTGGAGCTGCTCCAGGCATCAAATTTATAGAAAAATCGATGTCCCTCTTCGAAGGTAGTCTAGGTACCTCCTGAAATATGTCCTTGAGTTCTTTGAGTACTTTGTGGTCTTCTAGATTTGAGACTTCATCTAGGGATGCTTCTTCCACCCGAGATACAAATAATTGACAGCCTTTTCGGTAACATTTCTTCAGCTGCATGGCTGAGATTTCCCTCACAGCCACAGCTCTGGGAATTCCTTGAACTGTTACCTGATTTCCCTCTTCCTTCAGTCATGTGAAGCTCTTGTTACGGTAATCTAGAAGGGAATGGTGCTCGTCCAACCAGTCCATCCAAATTAAGAAATCATACGAGCCTAAAGGAGAAATGTTCAATTCATCCTTAGTGCTCATTCCTTTCATGTCCATTGAACATGACTTAACCAATTCAGTGACCTTCCTCTTGGTCCCTATGGCCAAATTCACTAACCAAGACTTCTCATGTTTACTTATCATTAGATGCAAACTTTCCACCACTCTAGGATCTACATAAATATTGCTAGCCCTTGAATCAATTAAAATAACAAGTGGTCGATTATTGATCGTACCTTCCACTTCAATCATGTGTGATTGAAATTTTGCTTGCTTATTGTCCATGGCTGCATAGATCCACGACATTCGACTGCCCATATCCTCCACTTTTTTATCTTGCTAAATAATATGGACAATTCTTGCTTTGTCTTTTTTGTGGGGGCAGTATCTGTACCTATGATTCCCTTTACAACCCCAACACTCCATAGGTGGCGGTCTTGGCACCTGCTCACTCCCTTCAACTTTCCTGGGCTCTCTAAAATATGACTGTCCCCAAGGAGTGTTTCTGAAAAAGGAAGGCTTGTTTCCCTTCTGCCTCTGTTCCTTCTTAAACTTCCTCTGATCATTCCAAACCTTCTAAAGGATAGGCCTTTCTCCTTGCTATTCATACAAGTATTTATCCTTTCTTATGGTCTCTTCCATGGTCTTAGGATCGTCATATTGAGTCTTTTCACTCATGGAAGGTGGCAGTCCACTCAGATATCTCTGAATTTTGACAGCCTCATCTTTGATGAATGGAACATACTTCAGTTGTTCTAGGAAACTCCGTTCATACTCATCAATAGTCATGCTGCCTAGCTTGAGTTCGAAGAACTCCTTCATCTTCGTATCATAGTATCTTTTAGTCAGGTATTTATTCTCGAAATACCTCTTAAATTCCTTCCAAGTGACCTCTTTCTCTCTGATGTGTTTCACTTGCACAAACTGATCCCACCACATGGATGCTTTTCCTTTCAGTTGGTACATTGCAATTCTTCCTTCTGCATGGGCAGAATAATTCTACAGTTGGAAGTATTTCTTCATGCCAAGAAACCATGTATCGTCATCTTCCTCCTTCTTATGTTCTCCATCAAATGTTGAAGGCTTAATCTTGTTCATCTCTCCCTTCAATTCCTCCTTTCCATATTTTCGATGTTTTTTGGTAGGGGATGGGCTTGAACTATTATGTGTCTTCCTGTCAGAATGTCTTTGGGAGCGAATAACATGTCGGCTACCACTCCTTGACCTACTTCTTCTCCCATGGGTTTTGCGACTCTCTGTCTTACTCGAGTCTCTTCCCTTCTCGATTTTCTTCTCTATCCTTTCCAAGCTCTTCAAAAATTTTAATTTTAATTCACCCTTCCGATCTCTGACTTTCATGAGATTTCGACTGTCAGCTCGGCGAGCCTTGGCTTCTCTTTGCAATCCTTCAATGATTTTCATTATGTGTCCTTACTTATCCTTCTCTTTTCCATGCCCATTGGAGTTCAATCCTTCGAATCCCAGGTTAACATCCTTTCCTTCTTGTTCGTCTTCTATTTCAGGGGTAATCTACACCTTTCCCCACTCCATACTCGGCGTTGGTTAATTGGAGTCCCGACCTCCGTTGAAATTTGCACATGCACTGTGAAATTAAATTCGAAGTTTGTCAGGCCATCAAAACTTCACGAACAATCCACAACATTTATGACCAATACGAACAAGAACAAAAGACATTTCAATTCCAATGGGTTTTCTGAGCTCTCATTCGACTCTGCACTTTTGGGTTTTTTTTTTTTTTTTTTAACTTCATTTTTTGGGACTTTTGGGACTTTTGGGTTATCAATACCTGGGACTTCATTATGCAGTGACTCCCAACCTCTTGTCACTCCTATCCCTGAAATCTGATACATGGTTTCTTATACGTGATCCAACGATCCTCGACGAGCTAGATCTAATGGTCCATATCCTTTCGGGGTTTTGGGCTTCCAAACACCAATGCACTCTAACTCCCGTTAGCCCTCCAGGATAGACTCGTGGTTCACATGACCTCTCCTTATATGACCATAGTCATACGTCCTATCGGGGTTTCAGACTTTCCAATGCTGAAACACATATGTCCTCAGAATTTGCGATTCCTCGAACCCCGATTTCCCGATCGACTCCCAATCTCACCCACGTGTCCCAACTGACAGATGGCTCAGATCCAATATTGGGATTTTGAAACTTGCGATTCCCCAATGAAAAATATCTATTTCAACTCAAAACCCCGGTAGCCGATATACCGATGGGTCGCTCGATCTCTGCCATGTGTCCCCACAAATGGATGGCTCGGATCATTCCCGGGAATTTTACCATGAAAATTCCCGACCTCCTATCATTGTGACTCCCGATTTCATGAATGTCGATATCCTGATATTTTGATATGCAAAATGCCGATGGGATCTTTATTATCGCCACCTGTCCCTTCAAGATGGATGGTCCTGACTAATTCGGGATTTCGCGTATCGTGATTTCCACACTCCTGTGCAATATCCAAAGGTCTTTAAACCCCATGCACACTTTTCAGATCTGACAATCACAAGGGTTCACCTTCCCTCCCGAACAGATCCTAGAGCTCCTACACCACCGGTGTGGAGTCCTCTCTCCTTGTGGACTCATACCACACTAGCTGCGGTTTCATAATGCCGCTATACCTCCTGAGCTTTAAAACTCGTGAAGTAACTCCTTGAAATTTTGGAGCAAACCAGGGTATGAAATTGGCCTTCTAGACCCAATTTTTCCCTCGCATTCTTGGTCCAAAGACCACTCCACTGGCCCATCTAGGATCAGTGTCGAAACCTTGGCTCTGATACCAAATTGTAGCGCACCTTTTCTGCTACTAAGGTTTAATCTCTCTTAAAAGAAGACTATAACACCATTTAACTCATACAGATGTTATTTAACCCACATGCATTTAAACAATAAACACATTCAAAACAAAGTATTCATATGAATTACTACCATAATCAACAAGCAATTAGATTTTCATATTAATTCATATACACAACGGAAAACATGATACATAAGTAGCACAGTCATGCAAAACATGATTAAATCATAATCAGATACTTATCTTTATCAATGGTAGATTCTACCAACCAAGTGCAGGCCTTCCACGAACCTCCCATCCTTAGACCACACTGCTCATTAGCTCAGCAGTGGGTCACCCCCAAGCTGGGACTAAGCTCCACCCTAAGACAAGGAATATTGGGCTAGCTGAGGTTACAGGGAAAACAACACACAACCACAAGGAAGGAATTCTCTCCCAGGAACCTCCCATGCTCACTACCCACAGACCCTCATTCCCCACATGCCTGTTCCACCCCAGGAGTATACACCTTCTCTATCACCTGGATAGTCCTTCGGCTGCTAATCTCCCTTACCTTGGGTTACAGGAAGAGGCCAGACTGGAAGTCTCCAGGCTCTGTGGCAGCTACAGGGTTCCTTCCAGGAGTTCTCTCCTTCCTCTGCACACTCTCTCACCTGGAGAGAATCGCTCACAGGCCAACAACCTATTCTACCAACCTCAATCACCTCTCTCACCTGGAGAGAACATTGTACTACTGGCCAACAAGACCCCACGTAGTCCAGCACTGCGTGGTCACAACAACCCATGGGGAAAACAGACATGGGCTTTCCAACAGGTTCAACAATGGCAAGTCACTTCTTATTTCACAATCCGCCAACATAGGATAGACTCACGCTCTGGTTGTCAGGGATGCGTGACAAACAATCCACGCAGGGGTCAACGCAGGTTCGAACTATTCAAACAGGGGATGTATCGGCTATCCTGGAACAAACACAGATACATGCCTTTTTGGTTCAGAGGATGCACAAGGGTTTCTCTGCAGGAGTCAAACTAGTTCCCCTTCTGGTAGTCCGAGGGTCGAATCGAGGAGGAGGAGAAGGAGGAGCCTTTTTTCACGCCTCACCCTGGTCATTTATTCGCATGTGTCAGTGTTGACACTTGTCACCCATGGAACTTCATACGTTCCACCAGCACGCATCGCCCTTGTACGTCCTCCCTTGCCAAAACTTAGGATAAAACACAAAATGCACATGTATTTTTTTGGAATAATATTAAAATATTATTCCCAGTCTTAAGCACCCTAGGCTTAGCCCACAGGCTCAACACTTAGCCCCTTTCCCACCTTCCAGCCCCTAATTCCTTGCCCACTCTGTGGATGCTTAGTCCCCCTTCACTCATTCATCGTGGTCAGTCTGCACCTATTGGTGTTTATATTTTATTAAATGTTCTGCATACATACAAGTACAACAACAGGCTCCTGGCGTTCAACACTTAGGCTCCCTGGCCTAACAAACACATAAGTCTCCAACTTATAAGAACTTGGCTCACCATCCTATAAAACATAATTACAATTCCTTTCAAAACATGGTTTACAACGGGGATCGGCCTTGGGGACACTACATCTTCAAACCTGAATATCGAATCAATGAGTTATCTCAGAGTATGTTGAGGAATCAGTTGATCGATTAGTTTGATAGAATGTTGAAAATCATACAAAGATATTTTACTTGTGAAGGGAGATTTAACACTTTGTACCAGTACCATGTAAGGTTTTTGTTACATTTTACTGGTAAAGTTAAGATGAATGCTCCTTATTACCTATTGAGAAGTATAGGCAAAATTTTAGATAGGGTACAAGGCAAATCCAAGGATGTAGATTCTAGCCTTTTTCACTTTGGATTGATTAGAATGTTAGTCTCTGAAGAGTTGCGAAAGAAAGAGATCTCATGGGAGCATTTTGTGGTTACTTCTCACTTCAATATGGACCCAACACCTACTCCCCAATCACAGATCACAGGTCCTTCATCACTCACGAGTACTAAAGTAGGGATCAACAAGAAGAGAAAGGGCAGATCCCCTATTTCAAAGATCAACAAGCAAGTCATGTAAGCTGAGGAGGAAGTTCTTTTTTCTCCACACAGAGATTTCTCATCACCACCTCCACCAGGGTTAGAAGAAGTGCCTTCTTCTACCAAGGTTACATCTAAAAAGGGGAAGAATATTCTCTTTCTCTCTCCTCTTCCAGTAGTTGAAATCAAGGGTAATAGACCTTTCACTAGGTCATCAATCCATAAGGAGGTTTTTCAAGAGAATCCTTTGCTAGAAGGCGTTGCTCTAAAGAAGAAAGAAAAAATCATTACAGGTCTTATGGGGGAGAAATTTGAAACCCTTACTTAGAGGAAGAGGAGAAAATATAGTTTGTATTCTACTAGAGACAAGCAGGAAACCCCTGTACAAAAGGGAAAGGAGAAAGGTTCTAAAATACCCTTGCAAATGAAAGATGAAAAGTTTGAGAAAAACATTGAGAAGCCTATGGTAAGAAAGGATGAAACCCCAGTGCAGAGAAGGAATAATAAAGGTAGAGTCAACAAGGAACCTGATGAGAAAGACAAGACACTTCCCATGCAGGAGGAAGAGGGGTATGTGGAGAAGCCCATTGAGACTGAGCATGCCACTATCTCTCCTGACAGCTAGACCTACAAAATACTTATCAAGCAGCATAGGGATGCAAGGAGAGAAATAAATCGTCTCAAAGAAGAAGACAAGGTCCACTTGGCTCATATGAATGAGCTCATGATTGGCTACAACCATACCCTAGAATTAACAAGGTTCAAAGCGAGAAAGGCTTTGCCTCTTCATAAACAACTGAAGAATCTTTACAGACTAAATAGAGGCTTTCAGGCTCAAAATAGGAAGATAAAGGAAGAGCTGAGACACTTGCAAGATGAGGAATCTCAAAGAAATTTATAGTTGTTGGTAGAATATTCCATTGAAAATGATAAACTAGCAACTAAGGAAAGTTAAGCTACACCGAAGAAGCTTGCCAGTGCTAGGAAGAAGAAATCTGTTGAGCCAATTGAAGAGACTCTTTCTACTAGAAAGAGTGTGAGGCTAAGTGTTAATATGACAAAATAGTTGGTAAGGGGCTAACTGATATGTAGATACTATGTTTTCCATCTATACAGGCTCCTAGGCATTTAGCTATATGGATTTTGACTTTTTTCTAAAGTGCTAGCTTCACTCAGTAGTAAATGGCATTATCTATGGTATAGTCAAGGCATATGTCATAATTGGAAGGACACAAAATGCTCTGCACATGTCCTAGATTCAAAGATGTTGCATTTTGGAAATGACACCCAAAGATGTATGCAAACACAACATAAGTAGCGCTATGTATAGGCACTGCGCAATATCTTACATAGAACAGAAGCTGGACACAGTGGCACTACGTAAAGCACTGTGTAATATTACACAGAGGGTAGAATTGGTACATGGGTGAAACACAATGGCACTACCTATAGGCGCTACATAATATTTGTTAGGGAGCCAGTCTGCACACATACACAACACATAGGTGCTACCTTATCTCATTGTTACATTTTAGGGTGCACTACCCAGAGTTGATACACAAGGAAGTTTACCAGCAAACACCAGGGATCTAGGAAGACTAGGCCAACAGCTTTGGAGAAGTTAACGATGGAGAAAGTGACAGAAGTCACAGTTGGAATTCTGAGGAAAACTACAGGCTCCAAAGGGACACATGGAAAAACAGGTGCTGAGAAGCAAAATAGGATCAAAGCAGTTAGAAGCATGATTAGATTAGTCACTAGCATTTTCCTGTTTTATAGCTTAGGCATTTATCTGAGTTGTTAGAACAAATAAATGTCTAGATATTTTCAAGGGAATAAGGCCATCTCGTACCTCCAGCGATTGCTTCCCTTTCTTGTTATAAATAGATATATCTATTGCTTTAGTGGGTTCGGATGGTTGAGAAAGGCTCCCTAAACTATAATATTTTTTGGAGTGATTGTGATCTAGCTGTGTATTGGACTTAAGACTTTTTGACTAATAGAAATCAACTTCTATTTTATCCTATATGCTTCTAATGCTAAATGTTCATGTTTTGGATGCTTCACATAAATAACTATGGTAATGTTATGGAGGATGTTTGATCATTGTATTATCATGGTGTTTACTTAGCTTCTTAGTTCCTAATTTGTAGAAGATCTTGTCTTAAGAAAATTTCTTCCTTAGGCTCTTGTAGATCTGATGTTTGCAGTAGCCATTACACCTCTCTCATTCAAGTCTTCCCTCTATCCCATTTACTCTGACACTATTGGTTGAAGTTAGTCAAAACCTTATTTGTTGTTACATGTTAGCCCTATTTCTGTGTTAGGATATTATCATTTCGAGTCTTTTACATCTGACCCTTTTAAAAAAACACTCATACATTCACATATAACCTGATGGGTATTGGGCTTACCTTCTATGCAATCAGAAGGTAACTCCTAGTGCTAATGGATCTAACTATGAATGTTGGATTTTTTTACTGGCTCGAGTTCTTTCTATGGATTTATCTCTAGTTCCTAGCTATGTTATCATGTAGCAATTCCACAAGAGGATGTATGAATGACCTCCTTCGAATAGGACAGATTGGTTCCTAGCATGGAAACAATTTTCTTATGTTTCACATGCTTACCAACACTCTATCAATGAAAAAACTTCACTTGGATGATCTCTTTAGTGTGCAATCATAGAACCTTGTATAATTGTCTCAAAAATCAAATTTTATTTTTTTTGCTCAAAAATCAAATTTTATTTTTTTTGTTCAAAAATCAAATTGTTGTCGTCTCAATTGAGACGACCCCATAAAAAATCTTGCGATGAACTTGCTACACAAATCACAAAAATTGTATAGTAAGTTCATCATAATATACCCTATTTTCGTCTCAATTGTGACAACCCTACGATGAACTTGCTATACCAATCACAAAAATTGTTTAGAAAGTTCGTCACAATATACCTTGTGTTCATCGTGCTTGCGACATACCCTTAGAAATTTGATTCGTCATAAAAAAGTTTATGTTTCTCGATCTTGTGACAATCTTCCTATTGTGGGGTTTGCGACTATCTCCCTTTATTATCTCTCTTGCGATGATATCTTTACATTGTCTCATTTGCGATGATTTTCATCACTAGTCGCGCTTGCGATGATTTCCCTACCTTGTCGCACTTTCGACAATTTCCCTACTTACTCGTTCTCGCAACGGGCCCAAATTTTCTAGTGAATGATTCAAAATCAAATGACACAATGATTCAAATTCACACCAGTTGGAAGACTATATAGACAAGAAGGAATGGTTAGAAGAGATGTAGTTGAATTTGTTGAAGTACATATATTTATATATAATGGATTGAATGAATATTCATTCCATTAGGTTGGTGCTTGTTTAGAGGTTGGGTCTTGTATGCGGATTGGATTCCTCACATTGCATCTAAGATCAACAAGCTGAGACATGTTATGAGGATTGGATTCCCCATTTCTTAATTGGATATAAGAACTACAAGCTGGGTCTTGTAACAAAGAGTCGAGTCTCTCATAATTGTATGGAGATGATATTCAAATATTGATCTTAAGTATTCATTCAAGTTATTTAATAAATAAAATATGTATTCTTATATATATATTGATCGAGAAAATGAATTAAATCTTTGTTGTTCAGTTAATTTGTGAAAAGTGGAAAATTGTCCAAATTTTACATGAATCATCTTGCAAGGCCATTTTAGTGGCGGGGTCTCAAACCTTATGAGTCCATTTTGAGGAAATCACCTCAATCAGAGCTAGTATGAAAAGGTTACGCCTCGTACAAGTTGACCTACCATGTCGACCAAAATGGTACTAGAGGATGCGACATCAATCCTCATTATTCACACATATGGGGCTAGCCACTTATGTAATTTCAAGAATATTCTAGAAGTTCCAAAATCCGGGTTGAGGAAGTAAAAAGCCTATCCCTAGATAGCTATCATAACATGCCACTAGGAGGAGAAGGGGTTCTATTATTTTTAATTGTATCATGCTCCATAGCTGAGAAAAACGTCTGAGTGGTATTTTTTTAGCATAAAAAAGGAGGGGGATATTTTCTATTATCCATACAAGCCATATGTCAAAGCTAACTCTACCAATAATGCTTCTTTCTTTGTACTTGCATGATTTCCATATCATAGGAAAGAGAGCATAACAACCTCACCATCTAGTTGATTTTTCTCCGCTATTGGGATTCCTAAGTCATATTTTGTGTTTATTTATGGATGGTGTGATTGTGTTTTACTATTCTCTATTTTCTGCATTTTATCTATTTCATGCATAAGCAGAAAATCAATAACTAATTATTATGGAATCTAAAGTTATTTAATCTTCATTGTTTGGATTTCAGTTTTATTTATCAGATCTTTTGTGATGAACTCTTCTAGTCGAATATCCACAAATATAAGTGTGTCAAATGATTTATATATAGAATCTGTTAGCTCATAAATACTAGCCTAGAGTAAAATATTTGATCATGATCTTCTTTACAATGGGATAAAAAATCAAATAAACTTCTTTGAAAAACAAAAAAGATATTTGTCATTGTATGTTTGTTGTCCAAGTTTAGGAAAATATGCATTTATATACTAATCATACATCACTATGACAAAGTAAACGCACTAACTAGGGTTCTCTCTAAGAGAATGGAGGAATTTTATCGTATTTTCGGGTTCATGTTTCCTTTCAGATTTCAACCCCTTTTCACGTGATACGCACACACACATGGGAGATTTCATTTGAATATCACTTCTTTTGAGTTATGCTTTACTTTCATTAGTTGAAAGTTAAAAATATTACTTGATCGTCATGGTGAAGTTTTGCAGATTGATCAATTTGCAGATTGATCCAATGATGGACACTACATTCCAAACATGGAAAGGATTTGTGGTTAATGAGGGAATCCGTGTCCAAGAAATAAACATCCCATAACTCAAAGATATGATCGTTGATTTACTTACACTTCATGATGAAAATTGTGAAGGTTTTATAGGTTTAGATGCATCTGAAGATATCAAACAATTCATAATCATTTGATTGTATCGTTATAATATGTTTTATCATAATCACTTGATTCGATCGTTATAATATGTTTTGGGGTTTATCTTTCTTAGAGGTTAACGATGTTAAGGATGGCTGAAAGATCAGTGGTTGAAAGAGATTGGATATGATATTTCAAGTTTATGTTGGTATATGACTTACCATGACTTATCTTGTAAATATCTCTATAATTTTTTTATTTTACATTAATAAATTTCTCCAAGTGGCCACATTAGTTGGGGCCATGGATGTTTCCCCGTAGGGGTTTTACCACGTGAATACCTGAGTGTGTTGATATTTGATCTAGTTTTGTGAATGTTTTACATCATGTGTTGATATTTGATCTAGTTTTATGAATGGTTACTGAAGATATTCATCATTTGTTGGAATACCAGTGTTGTCAAGCATGGTATCAAAGTGAATTTTAAGACTGACTCTGTTGTAGATCGAGATCATGAAGTCGTGTTACCACAATTTATGTCATTTATGTACATTTATGGGATGAGAGGACTATTCAATTACATCTTCAACACTCGTTTCAACCATGAATTTTTTTATTTCACTTGAAAAAAATTCTATTTTCCCAAGTTACGACCATTTCATCTAGATCTGAGGATATATATCTTGAATACACCCTTTAGAATTTTTGTTGAGATGTATTTCAGTTTTTAATTTCAGTTTTATGTCTTTTATTTCCACGTTACTACTATTTTTAATCTTAGTGTGCTATTTTCCATGTACCCTATGTTATATCAACAAATGATAAACATATTGGAAAGTGTTTTCATGTCTATGTATTCTCTTTGTCGTCTTCTCTATGTAATCTCAGTAAATTAGAAATAGAAGAAAAACTTGCATTCTTTGGGTAAGCTATGTAAGAGCTAATCCTTCTTTCCGTTGATAAGTGGAATTTTTTTCTTGTGTGAAAATATTTTTTATGATCATGCTCTCGAAGGCCATTTTCCATGAAGAAAACAACAACACCCCCAATCCTCTGTATAAACAATACAATATTTTTTGCACTATCTCACTTGGATAAAAGTTATTTTAGTAAATAAGAGGTCTTGAGTTCAAGTCTTTTTTAAAAAAGAAAAAATGAAAGTTCATGTATCCATTGTAAAGTATATTTCACTTAAATTATAAAATTTAATCAATATAAGTAGCTTAATTATTTTATTTTAAACTTATTTATTTTGCATGCAACTTTCTTTTATAAATTAACTACATTGTAAACGTGATCCCCTCTTAATCTGTAAAAGTGCGTCACTTCGTAAGCAACTTATTTGTAGAAGTGAGGTTATTAGGAGGGTATCACCACGTGGACCAACTTCTACCTGCCACATGGCTCTTTGGTTATAATTTATGCCTTTTTCAAAAATGGAATAACTTCCACATCTGAAGTCTGTTTTCAGTGCCATATTTTTCAAACAACATATTTTTCAAGATATTTCCATCCATACCATTAGTTTCATCTTTTTCTACATATTTTAATATGGAATCCCCTAGTAATATTTTCTTACCAGTACCAACTACTTCCAATGAAAAATCCCATATGGAGGATTTATTAAGAAGTAAAGGAATATACCGGATTACCTTGGGAAAAGAAGAAGAACCCATTGATGATGACAAGTATGTCAAATAGATTAATAGGAATGATGAAGCCCGTGGGATAATAAGAATGTCCAGCTCTCCTGATTTAAGGTTTCACCTTCAAGGACTTGATGCCCCCAATAAATATTGGGAAACACTTGAAGTCGTGTTTGGAAAACACAATATTATTTGAGCTCACCATATGAAAAATCAATGAATGATGTTAATTCCAAATGTTTTTTATTGCATTGAAGATTACTTGTCTAAGTTAAAAACACTTAGAATGTTGTGTATCCAATGCCAACTATATCTTCTGAAAGATAGATGCATATATGTTATTCTTGCTAAGATTGTATTGACGGTCCAAAATGACCCGTTCAAATAGCTAAGGGAGAATTCCCGATGGCATATACCAATTAGACCCACTCTAATTTGGGATAGACTTTTCGACCAAAATATTGGCCTAGTGGTTACTCTAAATATACTATCTAAATATGAATTTTGAGAACCGAAGGTTCTCAAATGAATCAAAAACTAAAATTAAACTAAAATAATGTTAGCTAAAACTAAACTAAGATATAGTTCTACACAAATTGAAACCTATCATGATGAGGATCCAACTAACTGGGATTAAACACAATCAAGAATGATATGTTACGAATTATAAATAATTCATACATTTAGATGACGAATAAAGTTGTAATCCAATTAAACCTGTTAACAAAAAATTGTGCTCAATTTTAATAACACTATGAATGTATTTAATAAAGGAAGAAAGTGATAATATATGCCGAGGAGAAAAATGCAAAACCAGTTCACATATAATGAATCTCTTAGAACATAGATAAATAGTAAAGCATTAAGAAAAATATCAAACACATGAACCACAATCACAAGTCTCCAAAATGCCTCTTGTTCTTTATTCAAACAAAAGTAGTAGTACCATCTGAATTGCAAAAGTAGAAAAGTGCTTTACTCTTTACATTCATGTATTTTATATAATACAAAGATAAGATTTTCATATTTCTATAAGTATAAAACGATGAGAGGACTCAAAAAATGCTTTAGTTCTCTTTCTCGATTGGGATATTAAAATAATTACAAAGATATGATTCTACTGAAAAAATTTGGTTACAACATAATAATCAAGTGGGCCTTGACAATTATATATTTTCTATGAATATTTTCCATATATTGTAGTCCTAGAGTATAATATCCACTCATCATAGTTGTTTCCTTTCAAAATGCATTGCATTGTTGCAGATGGGAGTAATACTTTATTCGCAATGTGTTCCAAGGAATCTCCAATTGACGAAATTAACCTGGTGGGTCATATTAAACTTCTCTCCATAATTTATTCATTAACTTCGTTGATGACTTCAATGGAATTCATGCTGAGGTTTCTCTTTCTTTCCACATATTCTACCATTGTTTGAGTGGATGATGCCTTCTATAAATCTATTATGGGATCCTTTCCAAATTTTGTTAGTAGGTTATTCGATGACTTCCACAATTCTTTGCTTGTTGCACTGACCTGCTCCTGGGTGCTATTAATATTTTTTATTGTCATCATCCCTGAATCCAAGAGTCAGAGATATTTGATTCTTTTCTTATTTGAATACACAGGTAGAGTTTCGAGGGAGTTCTAATGAATATCCTTCCATTTAGAAATTCTACTATAGGACTCTTGGGACTTTTGGTAGTTTTATTTCACATCCATCACTTGTAAACTCAACTTCATTTGATTAAATTTGGTTTTTTGTATTTTGTTGAGTGCACAGAAGAATTTTTTCTATGAGTCCATGATTCCTTCATTCATCTTGATGGCTTCTCCTTTTATAATTTCTAGAGAAAATGTCTGACTTTGGCTCTCTTCTATAGTTTTCCTTAAGAGTTTATTATCCTACTACAGTCTTCATTTGTAATTCAATGTTTTCATTGTAATAACTTATATCAAACTCCTCACCTTTGAGTTTTGTGACATCTTGGGAACATGCATATTTGAGGTTTTTGATCTCAAATCTAGATGTACCTTATGGTTGAGGGACGTTGTTTCATTGAATTATTCTTTTAACTCCCTTTTTTGGATCTGAAGCTACTTTTCTATATCATCTATGTGGATTTGTTTCATTCCTATGATGTCTTTTTTAAACTAATTTTCCAAGGATTCCTTGATAGTCTCTAGGGATGTTTCTAACTAAATAAATCTAGATTTTGATGTATCAAGATATTCTTCAACTTCATGAACTGACATACTATTTACACCGGTAAAGGAACTAAGTGTTGAAGCTACTTTTATTGCATTGTGTTTAAGATTTGGTCCTACCTTCCACTTCATACTTCTTTAAGGAGTCTCATGAATTCTATTAGCCTTCTCTCTTTTTCTCATAGGTGTTCCTTTCTCGATGGGTATCATCTTATGGCTATAGTAGTAGTCACAAACAACAACGACTACAACCTAAAAACCTAGTCGTGCAGATGTGACCGATAAAATTCCTAGAATGGATGCCAATGGAGTACATTATTCTATTGGGGTGTTGAATAGGTTACTGTTAGGGCCTGTTGTCACAATCATCTTCTCATATGTTGGTATGTTCTCTTGATATTTGGAAGAATTAATTCTTTCTTGATCTTCATTCTTTTTTCTCACTCCTTCCTATGCGATCAATGTTCCTCGCTCCACACTTGCTACTTTTTTCTTCTCTGGATCTGCACTCATTGATTTATCCCCACTATTTATTTCTAAGTAAAGATCCTTAGCATTGGTTTTTTCTAACTTGGACAGTCCTTTGGCCTCTTTCTTCTTTCTCTGTTGGTACCTTTCCTCATCCTCATTAAATTTTCTTGTGAGTTCTTCTTCCATTCCTTTCTTTTCCTATTCTTTGGTTTCCATTATTTATTTATCTTTTGGGAGTAGGGATTTAAATTGTTATATATTGAAGGTTATATTATGATCTTCTTTTTTCCTTAGTTGTTCTAAAACTTTTTAAGTGCTGAGTATTTCTACTACCTCGTCAAACATACAGCTACCCGAAAAATATCCTCTGCAAACTTGGATTCATGCACAATTTGTGGTGTCAATTTAACAACCCTCATATGTTCATATACTACATTTTGGGCATCATGAGTTGTTGGTTCCACAACAAAGACATAATTATTTTCGGATTCCATCCTCCATTACGGCCTTTTTCTTATTCTGCATAGAAAATAGGCCTATGTGAAGAGGAAAAATGGGCCATAGATGATTTGGGTAACAGATCATAGATGATTTTAGGGGCTTAATTTTGCAAATGGGCTAAGTTTCGCTAATTTCCATTTTTTCTAAAAATGATTCACAAAAATTCTATAGAATAAAATAATTTTACCTTAAAAATCACCAAAAATTTATAGAAACTATATAAAATCCTTAGAAATTTCAATATTTTTACAAAAATATCGCCAAACATTTTACATTTTTCATATTAAGAGCTAGTAAGATTATCCCATGTTTCTACATTTTAATATAAATTTCCATCCTTAAAATCATCCTTGTAAGAGATGTGGTTGTCCTGCATCCCCAAATATTCTAACATACGTACAATACTTCTTCATGTACCATCTCTCGATTCATTTTAGGTATTTGATATCTCTTGGGGAAATCCAATGTGATAAAGAACGAAATATGGGTTTGTGTAAGGGAGGGAGAAAACAGTCACAAATATCATAAAAATTCTCTTTTGAGTTAGCCTCCCATATTTTAGAATAATACACATGGACGTGGATTTGATTTGAGGTCCAAGCCCAATTAAAGGAAAGAAAACAGTTGGTTGCACAAATCTTGTCTATAATATAGGATGACATGTAAAAACAAGGATTTTTCATAGCTTTAGGTTCCGAAACTCGATTTGCAATGCTGAACGATAGGATGTTATCCCAATTGAAATATTTGTCATTTTTAACCACTGTATAGGCCACAGGAAACCATTCCATCCTGAAATGGTTGTTGATTTCTTTACCATAGAGTCTACAAGTCATAGAATTCAGAATTCTATAAGGGTTTTTTAAATACCATGTTGGGACATTTCTTTCTCCTTCTTTTGTTGGTCATTCCTCATCAATGAACCAATCCTCCATTATGGTTTCAAAATTGTTTTGATCAATCCAAAACTTGTCCAATAATGATTATTTCAACGCAATAGTGGGTTTGGGTTATTATATCGAAGCTTCATTTGTTTTTTCTTGAGTGAGGAAATTGGAGGCCTAAAGCATTGACTATCAATCCTGTGTCTTTTTGTAAATGTGAAAATCACTACCTCGCAACATCATTGTAAGGAAAGAGTTTCGGGTGAGAAACTATTGTGTGGATGTCGATTTTGAGGATATTTATGCATTCTTCACTTTCTGTACCATCAGGTCAGAATATTTCATTCTGAAACATGTAAAAAATTTCACAATAGCTGAGGAAATGATCCAACTCATCATGGTTGTTTATATCAAATATATTGAAAGAATATGGAACTATAGTAGGAACATGCATAATGGGTAATATTTGGAGTTTCCTTTTCCTCGTTGTCATCCGAGACATTTTTCCTCCTACATAAGCCATACAATTAAAAAAAATAAGTGTTTTACTAGAGTGATACAGATACAAGTTGCTAAGTGCTTTCTGAAACACTTACCTATAGACCAGAGATAATAATTGGCAAAACAATTGACTAGACTTTTGCAACACTAGAATCTATTATTCTTGGTGGTAATACAGACAAGTAGGGTAAATTAAGTATCCATAATGTCTTAATGCTTCCCAAATTCCCTCCAATTCCTTGTGCAATTAATGACCAAAATAAGTTACATCTTCGACTCAGTCAGAGTTGTACACGGTATCATAATTTATTTCATAGACAGTCGAGGGATCATGACCTTTAATCATATCATTGGAGGAGTTGAACTAATAGGGGGAAGGAATCATTGATAATTCATTTCCATTTTAAGTTTGTAAGGATGAAGCCTATTTGATAATGATTGTAAATCCATTTTCTGATGACGACACCTTTAAGTTTTTTATGATCCTCGAGGAAAGTGATAAATGTTAGCAATATTCTTACAAAATTATTGATTTTCTCGCTTAAATAAATCTTCTCCATTATCATTGTGTCATTATGTTAAAATAGTTGTGTGGTTCATGTCAGGGGGCAATGTAGTTTTAGTAGCCAGGATGTAGTTGGTGATCGCTAGAAAAATTTCAATTGTAGGATGAGATTAAGGTTCAATTTTTGGTGATCCATTTAAGTAGTGTCATTGTCAAAAAAATTCAAAGGGAATAACAAAGGAATAACCCCAAAGTGTTTACCATTAAAGAAAAGTTTCAATGAAAAGAACAACGAGTGGGAACTTGCCACATGTTGGAATGGTGTTGATATCATGAAGTGATGGGGAAATGGGGCCCAAGTAAAGAATCATGTTAATGTGGGTTTAGGAATGAGTCTTATAATTTCATTTGGACGATGAAATGGATTTATAAATAAGAGTGCTTCATCATCGGGTTCAAGGAAAAATCAAGAAATATTACTTTCGACCAGTTTTCCCAGTGACATTATAAGGGTGTCGTCATTGGGATTCTGGTATTAGGAGCATTGAAGAGTGGGAAGTAAAGAGACGAAAAAAAATACAAGGACCAAGCCCAAATAAATCCAAAAGGGGAGAATTTTTGTAGCTATTAATGGTTGACTTTTTAAAAGGTTTTGTATCTTAAGGAGGAATGTATGAATGGTATGAAAAGATAAAATTGAAGGTTAATGAAGATATTATTCTCTCCATGTTTGGTGACCATATGCAAACATTAAGCTTGTAAGTGAATAAATCATCAGGTAGGTAAAAAGTAGTTCCTTGTCAAATGTTGGTAATATGGGTTCCAATCAAAAATATTACTTTTTGTGGGGGTTGTTGTGTTCTTACAACAAATGGTGATTTTTCAAGATACCAGATATATAAAATATGCAGAATAGAATAGAAATGCTAGAAATAACAGAATAACAGTATAATCTACCTATGTGCGGGTTAGGACCTTAACAGATTTGCATGGGAGAACCAATTATCTATGTTTCAAATTAACCATGAGATAATATTTCTTGACTCTTTGATTTTTTAACAAAATTTATAGACTCGACAATACCATGGACCCCAAACATACTTCTCTATAGAAAGGATAAGGACATAGTGACTGTGTGTGGAGATATTTAGGATAATTCAGGAGCGAACATTAAAAATGGGATTAATTATTTATTTTGAGAATCTAGGAGGACTAGAACACCACATAGGCTCACACCTAAATTTTTTAATACCACAATGCATTCCTCACCTCTTTTTCCTGGCATTAATTCATTGCCAACGAGAGTTCATAGCCATGATGAAGCTTCCTCATTATCATACAATAATATACCTACTACAAGAGAGCATCCATATCCCTAAAGTGTTTACTTATACTTTCCACACTAATGATAGTTCTTTCAACTTCTCTTTTATTTCAATAAATGTTCACCCCTTTAGATTTTAGTTATAGATAATGCATATGCATGTAGGGTGTGACGTAAGTAGGGTGATACAAGATTCATTCATGTATTCTTCCCCGGCAAGCCTTTTATTAAAATTTTCAAGTTATAGGACACGGAGGCCTCACGAGAATTATCCAAAGGACACCTTAATTTTTTATTGTATCTTGTTTAAAGAACCATGGTTTCCTATGAGAATAGTCACAAAGGAAACCAATCCCATGTCCACTTCAATGACTCACACACATGTTATGAAAAATTTGTGGCTTCCTCAAACAAACAAAAGTGAATTTATCCCATAAATTACAAGCATAAGTCAGATTTAACTATTTAATACCAAACACAAGACATTTCATCATTACAATGAGTACCTCACTAGATATTCTCCTACAAGGTGCTTGCTAGGCATGGAAAATAGTTCCCAGTAATTCAAATGCAAAAGAGGTTAGAAAGGGATTATTGTGGTAGAAAAAGAAAAGTGGTAAGATAAAAGGAGGAACATACTTTTATTCTAAAGGGGTTTAAATGACAAATGAATCCATACTATGTACAATATTATGTCACCAAGGGTGAGTAGGGGAAGTATCATTTCATGATTTGACCATTGACAAGGAGCTCCTCCCTATCTCCCTCCAATTTTCTCAGTTTGAACTTCCGAGGCCTAATTTTTTGATGAATTATATATGGGCCTAACCATAACTTTTTGAACTTTTTATGATTTCATTTAAGCTCATTTGCTTTGTCCCACTTTAGAACAATATCTCCCTCCTGAGAATCTTTGTTTCCTACACATGACTTATCAAACCAGTTTTTTATTACTTCTTGGTGTTGCATTAAACTCCCTTTGGAATTTTCCCTTTCTTCTTTCAATTTTAATAGCATATCAAGTCTTTGTTGCATTACTAGGCATGCTTCATTTTGAATAGATTGAGAAAGATACAATGAGTGTAATAGCCGGATTTAATTTTACATCAATTTATTTTGATAAACTAAGACAGTCATTTCATAACACAGTAATTTTATAACAGTAACTTCCGTAACTTAAATTTTACTATGAATAATAAATCTTTCTCACATAATACAACAATGCATAAATTTTAGATACATACCTAAGTCTGATGCTAACAACCTGTGTTTGTCCGCCACTTGCTTCCTTCCCGCTTCTGGAAAACACTACCCAAAACTGTCCTCCCTGCCGACTAGGCATCCCCCTAGCCCCAGGATATCAACGGATATCCTGGCCCTCCGTGCCCAAAACCCCCAGCAAACCCTGGTGCGCTGTGTCAATTCCACTCAAAATTTCACTCTGCTAATCCCCAACTCTCGTAGAATCATCCTCGTCCAACTCCTTTCCCCCCCTTATCCTTCCTTCACCGACTTCCCTTCATTTACTGTCTACCTAATATCTTATCCCATTTATTTAATGCTTCTTATCCTTTATTTAATGATTCTTATCCTTTATTTAATGTTTGTTATCTCATATACGTAAGTTTTAATAAATTAAATTATCAACCCTATTAATTCTTTACTCACATAATTAAAGAGTTGATTAATAATTAAATAACCATTGACAATTATGAACAAATAATTAATGATAATTATTTTAGTTAATATTATATAGGAAACAATTATTGTTTGGATAACATCTTTAGGACAATTAGATTATCAATTTAATTTTAATTAATAATCCTTTACATTTATTTAAGCAGGGTCATTACATACACCCACCCTTCAGGAAAGTTCATCCCAAAGTTAAGGTATCTTTTGGTACAAAGGAAAAGAAACATGGTTCACACATTCATAACAACTAACCGACACTATCAATAAATAAGTCAAAAAAACTCATACATACTAGTGTATATGTACAAGAAATGTATGTGTAGCTAGTACATACAGTCTCGTGCATGTACTAATAATCAAAACTACCATCCTTTAGTAATTTATGTATGCATCCAATCCAGTCAGCAAGGCTAGTCTTTTATAAAATACAACAAACCAATCAATTGTGTGAGAAATCCTTTAATTACAATTATCCAGTTCAATAATTTATTTTAAACAACTTTGGTTTAGTTACATAATAATGAGTATTCATTTCTTTTTTTCTTTTTTTTTTGAAGGAAAACATTAACTTCCACCACAAGACAGATCTCCATACTTTCTCAACTACTACTACTCATCCTTCCTCCCTAACCTACTTCCAGCTCCATTCCTATCCGTCCTCTGCTAGACTATCTTGGAGCGTCAACTATATTGACCTAACTCCAAATAGAACCCGTAAGTGGAAGTGTTGCTATCTTGACCAAGCTTCCCTAGAAGGCATCTGACAATCATCATCACACGTCTTGGGGAGCGTGAACCAACACTGTTCTCCCATGACTTCAGGTTTCAAAGGATACACGGTGGGAAATGTCTCGACCCCTCCTAATCATAACTAGGGTCCACGCCCTACAATGGAGGATACACGGTGGGAAATGCCTCCAACCCTCCTAAGAGAACTAGGGTCCACACCCTACAGTGGAATATACAGTGGCACCGTGTTGCTAGAGGTTTTGTCATCGTTTATTCAGTTTTGGGCAGTTTCGTTACCTGAAATCATGCACTGATCCACATATCATAGCAATGCATCCAAACCAATATAAATTCCAAATACAATATTCATACCATAATGTTTCTCAGTTAGTGGTCCTGATATACACTTTCATCATCATTATCCCTTGGCTCTTTCATATCCCATAACCTGTAGATTAGTCTGTAACACAAACTCATGCATTTCTATGCATTATCATCATGTAATTGCATACTATCATCATTTCATTTTGGTATCCCTGTACCGATAAATTAACATCAAAGTTTTCCAATTAGAAATAGATCTCATAATATCCCATAATTCAATTTCAACACCCATTCACAAGATTATCATTTACCAAAAATAGATTGCATCATATCCAACATCATCCTGATAGCATATAAACATTCATTTATTTCACATTCTCACAATGTGTCGCAGCATATACATCATCATCACTAACATTTAAACATTCGTAAAGTTTACATTCACATAATAGATCACATTACATACATCATCATTAAATAACATTTAAACATTAATAAAATTTACATGCACATAGTAGATCACATCATATACAACATCATCAATAACATTTAAACATTCAAAAAAATTCATAAATTTTAAAGTTTAAGAGTATCACTTAACAGTTTCACTGTGACTAGATAATAAAGTATATAGGCCTCAGGTGATCCTGTCTGTATAAGTCAAAAGGTGGTGTTACATACACCCCACCTTCGAGAAACATGTTCTCGAGGTGGTAAAAATAGTGAGGGATAGTCTCGCCGTAGTGTCTTAGCATCTTCCCAAGTAGCAGATCCTGGACTATACTTGTCCCACTGGACCTTAGCTTGGTCTACTAGACGGTTCCTGAGTTGTCGGACTCTACGGTCCAATATGCGTAACGGTTCTATCGTGAGGGTTCCCACGTCTGATACCTGCAATTCCT
>CBVK0101316351.1:0-11871 GCA_900067695.1 Picea abies | reverse complement strand
CTATATTGTTTCATATATCTTGTGTGGTGATTGTATTCAAATATATTTGGATATGTTGTGATATTTTGTATTCAGGTCTCGGGTACTTAACAATATTTCTAGTTTATTTTACTATGGTTCTAGCAAAATTATGTAGAGTGGACACTTTATGGGTGTAAAATTTAATTTTGCATCCAATGAGAGCCTACACTTGAAATTTGAGTAAACCAATAAGGATATAAATAACAAATACAATTAAAAAAACTTGTTTTTTTCCTTTTCCTTTGAAATTTCATAACTCTAGTTTTATTATTTTCATTAGGGGGGTCATTGTAGACCTCAATTTTACCTTAATGGGTGTAGTAAGAGGTGTTGAAAAAACCGAGAAGAAGTTCATAAAAAATATTGATGAAAATGATCGGTGGTCATAAAACAAAGAGTCTAGTGAAGAGGAAATGTAACAAATGAATAGAGATTCCACATTCTCATCAATAGCATGAAAGAACTCTTCTATTATAGATTTATCCCCTTCTTGAAAAATATTTTCATTGTAAATGGTGAGATAATATTTGGTAGTTTCATGAGAGAAGGGAGAAAATTGTTATGTGACATTATTCTAGTGAGCTTTTGCACATGTGTTCCTAAGGTTAGGGAGTTTATGGAAATGGTGTGAATAGTCATGATAGTTTTTTTTTTTTTGCAACTAGGGGAATCGGTAACAAAGACAGTATCGTACTCGCAGACACGGGGTCAAATCCTGTCAGCTTCCTTATAACCCCTAGGGAAAAATGCATAGCCACAAGCACGCCCTCCAAGTAAATCGGGGTGAGAATCGACCTTGATACCTATTTTTACATATTTCCTTCCATTTACATGGCACTTGCCAATCGGTCTACACCCCTGTGGGAAATAGTTATGAAAATTATCACATAGGGCACATGGATGATTTTAACACAACAATTTATTCTATTTTTTGGTGGAAACTATAAGAGTGATCCAGATTATGGCAATGGATTTATAATATATTTCTTCTTTTGCGAAAATCAAACTATGCAACTCTAGGAGCTCCATGCACTTATTGGTGGCATGTCTTATGATGTTGCAAAGAGAAATGGTGGAGAAACATTAGTAGGCATGGCGGTATAGGTGGCCATGTTCATCACAATATTATTGGTTCCCCCATCTTTTTTGTTTTTTTCCACAACCCCTATTTTATTTTTTCTGGTTTGATTTTCTCAGATGGGCTATTTTAATTTCCATGAGGGTGAAATTGAGGGGGGAATTGGTGCAGAAGCATCGCCAACTAAGAAGGACCATGGAAGACAGTTGGGAGCACTAGTGCACATATTTTGAAACATTTTGAATTTCCAAAGATCAATCTATTAATGTAGCATCTGACAAACATTTTGAGTTATAAATGTATTTAAATGTTTAGAGGTTGATCCATCACGTAAATTTGATGGGGGGGAATGTATTTGTTTTATGAATCGGATCGCAATACAGATTTGGATCTTGTAATCTCATCTTTCCAAAGAAATATTTATTGTAATAGGTATTAAGTAGTTGATAGCATTCAATTTCAATTAGATATCATAGAAGTAGCTGGAGGTAATGCTCGCAGAGCACCTCTTTGTATAAAACCTTGTATTATTTCCCAGTAAGGGTTGTTGTCAATAATTGTTGTTGATGATCATTTTTGTTGCGGATAGAGGAGAACCGAGCAATAAATGAATATACCTTGTATAGGTTGAGGAATAGTGAAGAATAATGTATGTAGTTGCATTTGAATGAATATAACAGAGATATATTGTCCCAAATGTGTGTTGGTTATGTGTCTATCTAAAGGAATGATAGAGTTCCTGTTATTTTTCAATTCTCTATTATTTTTGTTCTTAAATCCATGATTGCATTTACTTTGTTGAATGAATTTGTCAGTGTGAGGGGTAGACAAGTTTCAATAGTTTCTCTTCAGTGAGTGAGTGCAAGGTGTGTATCGACATCCGCAAGGAGTTCATGACCGAGTATGATCCAAAATTGAAATCACAGATTAGATAGTGAATCGTCAAGTATGAAAGGAGTGCATTGACGTCTTCAAGGAGTGCATGATCAAGTTTTCGGACTCAAAATCTTAGGAAGGATAGCGTGATTTTAGTAATGAGAGACAAAAAGTGGCTGGAGGACAGTCGCAAGGAGTAGGAAGCCATCCACAAGGAGAAGATAAGTTGTGGGTAAAAGTATGTTTCAAGGTGTGGACAAACCAAGAGTTTGACTAAGTGTCGAAGAGATTCTCAAAGGGAGTCGGGGGAATAAATCTCAAGAGGTTAGCAATGGAAGCGCTTCAATAATTTACAGTAGAAAAGTTTGGAAATTTACGAAGGAGAATCATGAAGTTTGAAGCCATGAATCAATTATAATCGTTGATCATGGAGGAGTACGTTGTGATGGATAAGGTATTTCGAGAATCATAGGTTTGGAGGTTGCGGATAGAAGTATTAGAGTTTTGCGAAGTTGCAAAACCTGAACCCTTGTGGGGCTAGTGAATTTGAGGAGATGTGTGGTGGGAGATCACAACCTCAGAGGAAGGTGTTTCGAGAGAAGATAAGGGACATATTCAGTATATCCCTGAAGTCTGAACTGCAAAGAGGTAGACCCACGGTCATAGCCGTGGTCACTTGTGGGGAGACCTGTGTGTGGGGGTAGAGCTATTTTGGGTGCCTGTGGGGACCCAAGGAGTCATTCTGATTCATTGTTTTCAAACGATCCAAGACCAGGAGGTCGCGTAACACTTTGGAGGGAAGGGGGTTTGCGCCAACAATTGTAGGCGATACAAGGGTTAATATTATATGGGGTGATTAGGCTAAAGTAATTGGTGGATTAGGTGGGTTGAGCTACCACACGAGGATAACCAAAGTAATTTTGGGAAGACTCAATGTTAACATTACAGGGTTTCCAAATATACCAAGAAGATGAAATAAAAATAGAATTTGTAGAATAGGTGATCCATTCTAAGGAATTTCTAGCAATGGTGGATTAGAATACTCTGTCATTGGATAAGAATATGATTACCTAGTATAATAATGCACATATCATATGTTCCTTGGTCGGGATACATCATGAGGTGAAAAAATGGTGAATCAACTACCTTAATAATGTACATATAGCTACATCCTAGAAAAATGGTATAGTAGAGTTGAGCATCTACAATTTCAATGTCAATTAGAATGGTCATACCACCAAGTTTGATCGAAACATTTTGGAAAAGTGATTTTGGTTGAGTAGAATGACCATCATACATTTCACAAAGGTTAACCATTGATGGAATTAATTCTAGGGATCCCAAATTCTCCCTTGTTACTTAACATGGTAATAACATTTGCACCTATTTCCCTACATGGGTACATCTGTTGGACCCTATTAGGAAAATACCCCCTCACATGGACATACACACATAAAAAATATCATAGAATGGTGTAAGTAATATAATTTCCAATTCACCATCAACTGCATACAAAATAAATGAAATAGTTCTAAAGAAAAGGGAAATACTTATCTCCCCTATAACAAGCAATGACATTGATTTGGATAAGTACAAAACTATCATACAAGAGTATAGGGCCACCTGATTAGTCTTCCCCATTGAAAAATAGAATCTATATGATACATCATAGGGTGACTAATATATTTCCCATTAGTGGTTTTTTGTGATAGTTCCATGATGATAAAGCACAAGAACTAGACCTCCTCAAATCCAAAAGGATGTATGTGCAACACGTCCCCAATAACTCGAAATTCACTTGGGATACTAATGTATTTACTGATATATCCCTTCACATATGTCAATTGGATCTCTCCAAGAACACCATATGGGATAAATAAAATTGGGAAAATCCTAACCCCTTTTGGATATCTCAATGATGAAATAAATGTCATCCTTTGAGGGTTGGTACCACATATCAAGATCAATCATAATTCATGTCTACCATCATACTAGTGAGAGATCATTAGTCTCATGAAATTCATGTTCTCCTTGAGGGATTTACCCTCTACAAAAAACTTGAGGAGGATAACATCCCTCAAAAGGATGTGATGTTTACAAGTAAGAAGACAAATAAAAATATCCCTCTAGTGGGACATGCAAATAATTGTAGAGGAGAAAAAAGGATGTGAAAGAAGTGGATTCATGTTCTCCTTGAGGGATTTACCCTCTACAAAAAACTTGAGGAGGATAACATCCCTCAAAAGGATGTGATGTTTACGAGTAAGAAGACAAATAAAAATATCCCTCTAGTGGGACATGCAAATAATTGTAGAGGAGAAAAAAGGATGTGAAAGAAGTGGTGGTGTCTAAATAAATGGTTGCACTAAATCACAAATGATATTTATGGTTCGATGGTGATAGACTAATATGGGGGAAAATATATAAATAGGTTTGTATATGGACCAAACCAAACAACCCTGAATCATGTTAGTTGTAATTATCCATGAAAAAGGATATGGAATTTGAATATGGGCACGGTCAATCAAATTTAGTTGAATGTCATCCCAAATAATGGTCAACTTCCTGCTCAATGTTCCAACACCCCCCTGTAAACTCAACTTGGAGGGAAAAATTATATATCACACAAATTCACCATCTTAATTTGTTCTAACTACAAAGGTTAATCAAACATGGTACAATAACACTCCTTAAGAAGTATGAACATTATCAACATCAAGGTTGATCAAACAAAAGTAAGGAAATACTCTCAAGGAAGTCATCCAATGCAAAAATTGTTGTCCAAAACATAGTCCTAATCGACCAATCGACTAGACAATGAGACAACATGGTCCAGTCAAATAGTCGAATAGACAAGTCTAAACGCATAAAGATAAATAGTCTCTATCGATCCAACAGTCTTTGTATCTAATATTCTCTGTCAATCGAATAGGATCTATCGAGTAGGAATGATAAGAAGTAGTACTCCCTCCTTTAAAAACAACTTAGGTATCTATAAGTAGCAACAATAGTTATCATTGAAAACACTAATTGATGGACAACCTAATCGAAAATCCAGTGGATGAATATCCTAGTAGAAACTCTGGTCAACTATCATGTGTTCTTGAATATTGGTTGACCACTTCCAAGGAAATAAACAATAAATAATAAGAACATTCCATGATTGTATAGTTGATGATACACAATGATATTAGGTACTAAAACATCTTTTGAAATTATTCCATGACCATCCATCAATCCAACCACAATCTCTCTTGGTAGTCGGCACCAGACCACGATTATGTATTTCCTATATTTTCTACAATGTTCTGAAAGTATGATTTCCATCCATTTGATGCATATGAAGAGGATGATGATAAGGCATAGATTTCTATTTAGGTTGATCATAGGATGGAGGCTTAGGTTCTAGTTTACTTATAGGAGTAGAAAAACTCAACATATCAATAACAATGTCATTTGCAACAATATTCACAAATTATTGCATGTTAGGAATAGAAAAATTATCAATCTATACAACATAATCAACAATAGGTTTCTCTTGTAGCAATGCAATCTAGACTCCACTTGCAACAAATAAAAATTTCCTATATGCAACAAGGACAGGTGTAGGTAGGGAGGAAATAAAAATATCATATCGAAGACCTTTTCTTGGTGAATCATCTCAAGGGTAATAGGATTTTTATTTTTTTTTCCATTCTTCCCAAGTCCTCCTTTGGTATATTCAATCATTCTCAGCAGTTGGGATCCACTGTGAGTAGTTTGTTTATCAAAACTAGGAGAAAAACATTTTTGGTATCTAATGGTGTACATATATTAACAACATATATCTTACAATCAGTTGGTCTATAAGAAAGAATATCAATGGTGGAAGAAGTAATAGGTGAGTCTGGTAGATCAACAATATTAATCTTCCTCTCAACATTTTGTAGTCAACAAAGTTCTTCATCAAGTTTCTATTTACAATCCTGCAAACCCTCAATATTCTCATCGTTCTTAGTCAATTGTTGTAGAAAGGAATCATAATATTCTTTTAAATATTTATGTTCATCAAACATAAGGTTTTTATCTAATTGAAGTGGGGAATATTCTTCAAGAATATTATCAAAGGTGTTTAAGTTCCATTTGAGTTGAGAAATAAAGGAGGGAAGTAGAAATCAAGGAGTGGGTCGAACATAAAAGAAATTTTATTTTCAACCTAGAATGCACAAACATCCATATGGGGATAGGGAATCCATATCCATCCACCTTCAGTTGATTATCTACCAGAAAATGAAAATGGAAGTCAAGCCAAAAAACAAAATGCAGATTCAATTGAGCCACCAGTTGCATCATTGGTTTAGTTTGATCACTGGTTGGATCTTCCTCCTATAAAGTTCAATGTTTAGTGAATGGTAGACCACGAACCAAGGTATCAAAAAATTAGTCTAATCTCAATTTTTTCAGGCTACATAATTCGGATGAACCCTTCTTCTAAATGATAATAAGATTTGGTTCAACTATAGGAAAATATCCAGTCGATTCAAGAAAAGGGATCTGGTCAATTTTTAGTCGACCGACTTCAGTTAAGTATCAGTTGAGGAGAAGAGATACTATTTGGGTGATAAACCATGAGTCCATTCTCAATTCCGTTGATGGGAAAGAAATATTTTTCATGACGAAGGAAATAAAATGTTGATGTTTTGGTAGATGCGGGAAGATATTTCCCTCCTAGATGACCTTTATTAGATGCAGAGAAGATTCCAGAAGCAAGATATCCATTGGAAAAATGTTGAAATACCCTAGAAGAGAAGTTGGCCCAGAAGAATAAAGTATAATGAAAAAGACACCTTCCTAGAAGAAAAGTTGTCTCGGATATAAGGAAAAGAATACTATAAATAAGGATAAGTCTTAGCTCATTTTTTCACTCAATCACACTCTCTGAGCTACACCAAAGTAAGGCGCAAGTTTGGATGAGGTTACGCAGTAGTTGCAACTACATAGTTTATTATTTCTCAGTCTTTTGGTATCTCTCTCTTGTGCACTACTCCTTGAGGAGGTGTGCTACCTTTGTATGGTGTTGCTTCTTGTGCACTACTCCTTGAGGAGGTGTGCTACCTTTGTATGGTGTTGCTACTGTAGTTGGGGTGGTATTTTTGGTTAAGATATCACTTGTGCTAGGGTTTATATGATTGGAATTGATTTGTGAATGGAATATATCTAAGAAAGGTTGTTGGGTTTTTCCCCCATTTGGGGTTTTTCGAGGATAAATATATTGTTTTATTTTGTGTCTCTTGTTTATGTTGCTACTGCTCAATACATGATATATATGTTAATGGTAAAGAAGTAAAATAACACTAGTAACACTAATGCTTTGTATATAAGGAAAATCCAACATGGTGTAAGAGTTGGTTACCTTCAGAACAGTTTAACCAATGGAAGGAAGATTAGTACAATGACACCTTGCAACACCCTATAGCTGCAATACCTTGTCAAGATCATTGAGAAATTTCCCAGGGACTTTGAGGATAATTATTGTGCATATCAGTGAAACCTACTCTATTGCACCCCCTAAAACCCTAAACATACAATTTGGTGAAGTTTGAAGAATTGAGTATTTTAGGGGCTAGGGTTTCTACCAGCAAAAAATGTCTATCAGCATGAGAATAGAAGACAGATTGGATGGATCAGATAACTTCTTATATTAGAAGCACAAAGTTCTCCTCATTCTAGAAGAGAATGATCTATTATATCATGTAATGAAATATCTTATAGAACCTAAATATAAAGAAGAAAAAGAAAATTTCAAGAAGAATGAGTTCAAGGCTAAGAGGATCTTGATAAATTCAATCAAGGATCACCTGATACCCAATGTATCAAAATTTAAGACACCAAAGGAGATGTTTAATTCCCTAACCAAAGTTTATGAAAGTAAGAATACCGGTCGAAATATTACTTTGAGGAATATAATTAGAAACGTGACAATGAACAAGTCAGAAACAATGGTCAAATATTTTATGAAGATCTCGTAGATCAAAGATTAGTTAGAAGCTATTGGAGATCAAGTAGAAGACGTTGAACTTGTGACCACTACACTCAATGGATTCCCTCCCTCACGGGACCCATTTGTCTAAGGAGTTTGTGCAAGAAGGATATTTCCCAATTTTGACAAGTTATGGTCAAATTGCACTCAAGAGGAAACCAGGCTGATATCCAAGACACAAAAGACTAATGAGGATGAAAATCAAGCACTTTCTACCCAAGTGAAGAAGGGAATGAAAAGGGAGGAATGCAGCACAAAGAATTCTAAGAGACCTCTTTACAAGAAGGATGCGTCAAATATCAGATGCTATAATTTCTAGAACCTGGGACATTATACCTTTCAATGTCCAAATAGAAATGAAAAGGAGAAGAAGAAACACCATGCACATGCAACAAATGACAAAGAGAACTCAAAGGAATGAAAGGATGAAGAATTTGTCTTTTAGACAATGGTGTTTCCATATGAATGATAGAAGAAAACTGAAGTAGGACAACAACACCTGACTCGAGGTTTGCATATCAGGTTGGATATTTTATATTGTTGTTGCTTGAGAAAGTATTGTACCTAGGATAACAGTCTTTACAACTTTATTATTTGATATTTCTATCAAATGTTTAGGTACACCTGAATACTATCAGTACAATTATTTTAAGAAAATGATCATGTTAATGATATACTTGTATGCAATATGAAATTGATATCCTCTAGGAGATATTCTTTATTACTAACCATTCCATGGAGATTACTATGGAAATTTTGTTATTGTCTCTTTTTCTAGGCAGGTCATAGGTGATATCTCTGAGAAGGATCTATGATGACGGTTGCAGGAGGAAAATATTTAGATAGTCTCTAGATGAGACATAGAATTATGTAGACAAACATACACACCCATGTGAAGTAGAAGACGAACAAGAGTATCTCTTATGGAGATTGACTGTGAGGATAAAAAGGCTCCAAAGATGATTGTACAATTAGTTTGACCACTCTTCAGATCATTAGGAAGAGTTAGTAGTTCTAGAAGGGCCTACCTAGAAATGATGCAGTAAACAAGCATGTTCTCATACAGATACATGGAATTAATAAGACATACTATGAATAGAAGTAGATGACTCCAC
Organism: Picea abies; assembly: GCA_900067695.1. Taxonomy (NCBI): domain Eukaryota; kingdom Viridiplantae; phylum Streptophyta; class Pinopsida; order Pinales; family Pinaceae; genus Picea; species Picea abies. The sequence continues at coordinate 2,762 of CBVK0101316351.1, read as the reverse complement.
CAGTGGTGAGGCAAGAGGCCCCACCAAGTACCATCTTAGAAGGAGCTAGATTTCAGAGGGAGTCAACCCTTAGGATCCAGTAGGGAGGAGAAACCTACTAGCATAGTCCATGGGAGATCAAACTTCAAAAGAAGTCAACATATGCAATGGAAGCAGGTGGCTTAGGATATTGTATAGACTCAGAGGGAGTCAAGCTTTAGAGGGAGCATACAGATTCAGAGTGAGCCTAAAATCAAAGAGAGTTGGTGGCTTAGAGACATTCATTTAGAAAGTATTCCTTCTCAGATTCATATATAAGAGAGAGATGTCTTCCAAGACTAACAAACATGTGCCATGAGTTGAGGAGGCTAGATCAAATCTTTAGAGGCTTCTAGGAGATGTGATATCTCCTCGTAGGATTTTCTTATCTAGATATACCTTGTTACAATGACATAGGAGGAAACCAATCAAAAGGACTGGGATATAGATTTTCCCTCAGTTCCAAAAACCACACATGTTTTCCATCTATATGGCATTGATGAGCAACATCATTCATTCATGGCCTTCGAGAATTGAATAAGTTGTTGAGAAGAAGGAATGAAAATATTCTATGATGGAGGAGTATCATTCCATCATGAAGAATGATGTGTGAGAGGTTGTTCCGAGACGAGAAGGGAAGTCAATAGTGACTTCCAATATTGATCTACAACATCAAGAATGTTGTAGATAGCAACATAGAGATGTACAAAGATTTATTTTTGGACTTAGGATTCTCTTAGCAAGAGGGAGAACATTATGACGGGACACTTGCTCCAATAGCCATAAGAAGTGTACATAGAGAAAACAAAAAATACACGAGAAGGAGTCTCATGTCTGTAGATTGAAGAAGGCTTTATACGATACTAAACCAGCACCCAAGACATGATATGCCAAATAAAATGGTTATTTGATGAGCTTTTGGACGATTTCCCATTGATCCTATATGTGGATGACATATTTCTAACATGATATTAGAAGCTCATAGTTGGGTCCAAGAGGGATATCTCTTTAGAGTTTGAGATGAAGGATCTAGGTAAGATGCATTAATTCTTGGGATTGGAAGTGTGGCAAAGATCATATGAGATTTTCCTTAGTCAAGAAAATATATTGTTGAGATCTTGAAGAAATTCAAGATGATGGAATGCAAGTCCATGACCACACCTATGAAGATATATCTTAATCTCTTGAGTGATAAATATTCATACTTGGTGGATCCCATGATGTACAAACAGTTGATTAGATCCTTGATGTACCTGGTTAACACCAGGCCAGGCATATACTTTGTAGTGAATACCTTGATTCAACACATGGTTGAACCTAGACAGGTACATTGGATGGAAACAAAGAATATGTTGAGGTAACTTCATGGTACAGTTGGATATGGATTGAGATATGTCTCAAGTGAAGATGTGAAGCTACAGGGATATATAGATTCTGACTGGGCAAGCAGTGTAGTGGATCAAAAGAGTACTTCCGGATTTTTTTTAGTCTAGGATCAGGACTGATCTCATGGTTGATAAAGAAGAAGACATATGTGTCACTCAGTACATAAAAATAAGAGTTTACCGCAACAAGTGTTGCAATTCACAAAACAGTTTGGCTCCAGAAGTTGCTAGTTGATATATTTGATCTAGAATTGGAGTCAACTTTGATGCATTGTGAAAATCAAATTTGCGTGAAGCTTACTGAGAACCATGTATTCCATGATAGGTTTAAGCATATAGAGATGAAATATCATTACATCCCAGACATGGTGCAGAGAGGATTTGTGGAGCGCCATTACATATCCACATACAAGCAAACAATAGACATCCTCACCAAGCCCTTATCAAGAGTGAAGTATGAGTACTTCAGGGACAAGCTTGGAAAGTTACTGAATGTCCACCCTCATTGAGAGGGAGGTGTGTTGTTTGTTATCATGCTAACTAAACCCTCTGGCCAAGGATTCCCTGGATCAATCCCGTGAGGTGACTAATGGGGTAATGCACTGTTGGAATTACTAGGAGAAGAAACATCACACACATAGTCTTAATAATATGGAAGAGATTGTGTGACTCGGGATAGTAGTTGTGTGCTACTTTGGTAGTTGTGTACCACTGGCGAAGGTTGTGTGTCTCTGGAAAATAGTTTTGTGCTACTACAGTGTATGTGTTCCACTGTCAGAGGTTGTGTGACTACGGACAATAGATGTGTGCTACTTTGGTGGTTGTGTACCACTGGTGGTGACTGTGTGTCTCTGGACAATAGTGGTGTGATACTACGGTGGATTTGTTCCATTGGGGGAGCTTGTGTGACTCTGGAAAGTAGTTGTGTGCTACTACAGTGGATGTGTTCCACTAGTAGTGATTGTGTGTCATTGGACAATAGTTGTTTACTACTTGGCATTAGTTGTGATCTATTGGATGACATTGTAGTAGATTTGTGATACTAGATGATTCTCATGGAGATTACCATATCGTTTGGATGTACCTGTGTGTGCTACCGTTTGGTCGCATAGACTATTCTTGATGATTCGAGCTACCAAAGGAATTGTAGTAGTCGTCTTCCTGCTAGAAGATTGTAGAGTAGTCAGTGGACTACCAGATGAAGACATCGTGAAAGATGCCTCCCTAGATAACACAGAGTGTTGATGTTTCGGTAGCTTTGGGATGATATTTCTCTCCTAGATGACCTTTATTAGATGCAGAGAAGATTCTAGAAGCAAGAGATCCATTGGACAGATGTTGAAATACCCTAGAAGAGAA